>ML431802.1:0-69397 GCA_005239525.1 Nicotiana knightiana
TCGACTATTGAGGCGAGGATGTCACACCTCTGTGATTGAAATGTTTTAAAAAATTCTTGGTATGACATGTTAAGGGATTTTCTTAATAAGTTTTGTACATGAGTGTAGTTTGATTGCTCGAGGACGAGCAAATGTTTAAGTGTGGGGTATTGATGTGTGGCTAGAATTCATGGTTTAACACGTTATGTGCGTTACATTTTATGTGCGTTAATGATAAAAATATACTTTTATGTGCATAATGGAGTCTATTTCATGTGTAGGTGAATTGGAGATGGAAGCCGAGCTAAATGGATGCAAATACGTCAAAAATACGCTCAAGAGTCGAAAAGGAGCAACCAGGGCTATAATGGGGCGTTTTGGCCTTAAAGTCAGGCCTAGCCTGGCTATAGTGGGGCGTTAGACCCATAAAGCCAGGCCTAGCCTGGCTATAGTGGGGCGTTAGACCCATAAAGCCAGTCCTAGCCTGGCTATAATGGGGCGTTTGGGTCTTAACGCCTGGGTCTCGGGTCCGGTCAATTTCGAGTTTTGAAGGTTTTAAGTGTTTCCCGATTTGAATAGAAGTCTCCTACATGTTTAGGGTTTATCTCAAACATATAAATAGACCCAAAAACACAACTTGAAGGAAGGAAGCCATTGAAGTGAAGAAAAACCTGTGGATTACTACTTAGTGAAGCAAACATTGATTTTTATAACTCTTATTTATTATTTTGTAGTTCAATTATACAAGTTATTTTAGAATTGATTCTTAAGAATAGGAGTAGCTAATTTTCTTAATCTAGGGTTTCGATGGAACCCGTTGGGGGGTAAACTTATTGTGATATTAATATAGTTTTGATTGGTTGATTAATCTCTATTTGTTCATTTATGTCCTTGTTGTAGTTGATTGAAGGGCCCTCAATTAGATGTTCCTATTTATTATGTATCTACTTGAGAGAGAGTGCATATTTAGGTAGTTGTTTGAACAACATCACTCNGAGGTTGGATTAGAGATAACGATACCTCGGGTGCAATCTAAAGTGAACTGTAATGCAATCTAGCTAGCGTAACTTGAGAGAGTGCGTCTAGTAAATTATCATAATTACTTGAGAGAGATTTATGGTAGATAGAGTGTTCATGATTGATAGAGACAACTAATCAAACTATAAGAAGTATCCGAGAAGGAAGTTCACCGACGGGGGAAACCATAACCTTAGACCTTTATCATAATTGTTTACAACACATTGTTAGTAATTGTTAGTTATTATTATTGTCAGTAGAATTAGTAAAACATCACCAATTTATATTAAAAAGTCTTTAGAGAATTGATTGAGTAAAATTTGTGTATTCTAAAGCCTTGGTTGATACGTAAATTCCCTGTGGGATCGACTCTTGGCATAATACCCCGGATTATATTTGCAACGCCCACTTAGTCTTTTATAAGACATATTTGAGCGTGATCAGAGTCCGAGAAAGACCAATTGTTGTCTCATACCTCTCAAGAAGTTGCCCCTATTGTCGTTCCTCGTCACTTATAAGAGTTGTGGGTTCACGCCGAGGCCCAGCGAGATATTTACAAGGATCTGTGGATGGCGGGGCGTGTTCCTGAGGCTGTTTTTGAGGATACTCGTGCGAAGGTGTGTGAGGCTCGGCTTACTTGTGGTTATGATCCTGCGATGCCAGAGGCCGACGATGGTGCCGAAGTTGAGGATGGTCTCTCTGAAGGTGGAAGTGCTGATGGGGATGGAGTAGGTGCGGAAGAGTGAGCTTTTTTGTATTTTTTTTTTCCTTCTCTTTTTTGTTTTGTTCTTTCTTTGGCGTCGCTTGGCGTTGTATTTGCTGTTTTTGGGGGTGTGTTTGGTCCCCCTGTGTGTAAACTTTTGAATGAAATAGACTTCGTTTTGGGTTGTATGTCTCTGGATTTTCTTTATTCCCTTTCTTTTGGGGTTAAGTGTTTCAGACCCTTTCGCGATAAGTCCCAAATTTTGATTCGGGATTTTGGTATGTCACGTGTTCGTTTTCCTTAAGCGGAACTTTATTCGACCGAGGTCTAATGTAAATGATTCAAGTAAGGTCGAGTTAAGTAATTCGAGTGAGGTCGAATGTAAGTAATCCGAGCGAGGTCGAATGTAAGTAATTCGAGCGAGGTCGAATGTAAATAATTCGAGCGAGGTCGAATGTAAGTAATTCGAGCGGGGTCGAATGTAAGTAATTCGAGCGGGGTAGAATGTAAATAATTCGAGCGATTTAAATGTTTATGTAAAGTGTATAAGCCTTGGAATTGTGCGAAGAATGTTGTATGTTGCTCTGTTTGTTCATATCATTTGGCGAATGTCGCATGCTCATTTAATTCATGTGTTCGAGAAATTCTCCACATATCCAGTCCCTTCACCATTCTATCTGGAGTAGTCGATAGGCGGAACGATGAAATAGACTAGAATCTCGAGTTTGGTTGAATGTAGTGTAGACGATAGTTATTGGGTTCGATTACGACATTTCGAGCAAGGTCGAATTTAATTTTGGCGACTCGAGCGAGGTCAAGTTTAATTCTGGCGACTCGAGTGAGGTCGAGTTTAATTCTGGCGGCTCGAGCGAGGTCGAGTTTAATTTTGGCGACTCGAGCGAGGTCGAATTTATTTTGGCGACTCGAGCGAGGTCGAATATTACTTGAGTAATTGATGCAGTGTCGCTTATCCTTAAGGATAAAATAAGATTGTTGCAGTGTAGACTTATGACTTGCGGGTGAGCATCATGCACTTATGCTTCGCTTACACATATCAGAAGGGTTTACATGTTTTTCGGGCTGGCAATACAGTCCCAATCTATATGGTCTCTTGGCATCTTCGTATTTCCTTTGATGACATTCGTTCCCTGTTTGCGTATTTGGGAGAATGTTCCTGCTTCTATTTCTCTTAGAAAAGAAAATGAAATCGTTCGTTACCTCGATTTGATCGGTCGACGAGTGGAGGGGAGTGACCACGTTCCCTTCCCCGGTTATGCTTTTAGTGGCCGTTGCCAATTTGGCAAGGCCGTCCACTTTGATATTATGTGTTCGAGGGATTTGGACGAGCTGGCATTCGTCGGACTCGGGCGGCTTGCAGATCCCGGCATGGTATTTTTGCAGTCTTTATTCCTTGATTTGGAAAGTCCCTATGACTTGATTGACAACGAGTTGAGTCGTACCGCAGGGCAACTCGTTCTACTCCGTACTCGAGTTCTAGCTTTAAACCTGCAATCATAGCCTCGTGCTCGGCTTCGTTAGTCATATCTGGGCATCTTTTGGACTGGAAAATTTCTTCGCCTGCTGGGACCTTGAGTTCAAGTTCCAGTCACGATCTTGACGCGTTTATAACCCAATCCATTCTTGGGTGCACCAAACCAATCTTGAGTTTAGGAACTTGGTATAGTGCCAATCTGGCATTCATATTCTATTTGGGTTCTGTTTGTTGGCGTCAACAAAGCTTGTGGACTTTTTTTTTCCGACTTCCTCCATGTGTTGCATCATGTTTATGCCAGGCAAAAATATTGGATCGAATATTTCCAAAATAAGATACACCCAGCCAAAGAAGCAGTTATAAGAACAAATTACAATTTGCTATTGATAGCAAGTCCGCCACATCTAAGTCGGAAAGAAGTTATGAAGGCAGCATGACATCTCCTAAAAAATACCACCATAAACTGGATACAACATATATCTAGCATAAGGAAAGTTTTGGTGCCTAAATTTGGGAGATGCTGATATCATGAGTTTCTGGCAGGAATATCTAGTTGTCTATGTTAATATATAATGTGGCGGTGAATTGATAAAGATGAAAACCAATAGCAAAATATTGATTTCATAGCCAGCTGTCATAACATTTTCACCACATATTTTCATTAATAAGCTACAACACGTGATGGCCGGAAAATAATTGTGCCTATCAGAAGGATGAAACACCACAAGGACCAAAGGAAAGGGAGAAAGTTAAGCCACAGATATCACAAAGGCATGCTAAAGTTTTTGCTTACAGTTCTTCAAGTTTGCATTTGTGGCGATAGGGTGACGCTATAATGAACAGAAAGTGGAACTAGAATGAATTTTAGATCTAGAAGAAACTAAAATTATAACTAGAAAATCCCCACAGACGACGTCAAATTGTTTTACCAAAAAAGTGTTAACATTTTCTTAAAACGGATTAATAAAAAAATAGAGGGTAAATCCTAGTTAAGGATAATTAATTATAGATCTGAGATGGATAACATGAATAGAAAAATATAGTTAAGTATAAATGTTGGCAGTAGTTATGGCCGGATTTTATAGTATGAAAAAGATCATGCATTCAATAACATTAAATGGCGATAAAAGGTAAATAAAGGAGAAGATTCACCCAATTTTGAGTGAGGCGGATCCTCTTTCATTTGATAAAGACGAATGATAGACAAATACAAGAATGTTAAGAACCTTTCCAGATCTGATAGGAAGTGTAGGATAACCCCTCTCCCCACTCTTTAGAGAGATCTGTCTTTTTATATAGATCTAGAGATAGAGAGGTTGCCCCCTCCCCGGGCGTTGCAACTCATACTGCGTTGTAAGGGTCTAGTGGTGGATCGTTCCTGGCCATAGCCGTGGGACACGTCACTACGGCCTTTCATATTCACCATCACGGCCTCGTTTCTCTCTCATCAGAGAGTCAGATTTCGACCCATATAGTAGATGTTCGATCAATTGTTTATACAAAGAAATAATACATTAAATTAATAAGAAAATTATATGTACATGAATAAAGAATTGTCGTAAAGATATTCATGTGTAAATGCAATAATCATCCAAATACGAAAATTACTGTCATTACATTACTATATTAATGAACTGATTGGTCAAATTTGAACCTAAAACAATGATCAAATTAATTAAATCAGTTAGATATGTAATGTATGTGCTTATAGTTTATACATATACAATGTAATTGTATCTTATCTAGAACTTGTTTATACAATAGTGAATTAACTTGAATTGTCCGTTAAGAATAATTTTGGTATAAAAGGGGCTAACCTTTGGATCTTTTGAATGTAAAAGAATAAGCAGCTGGCAAGTTATTCAACAGACAAACGATTTTATGTGTACTATATATTTTGGTTGATACATAATATTTTGCTTCTTCCTTTTGTCCAATCAGATTGGCACGAAATTTTCCGACAACAAAAAAGCTTTTCTCCCCAACCGAGGTGATAGACCACCTTATGGCCGATGTGATTACCAGCTAAAGGGCAAAAATCCAGATGCAACATCCTTTTTCCTTCTCGCGAACCACGGGAGCGCCTAGCGCCCAGAGGTTGATTTTTTACTTTTGCTGTGTTGCGATAAGTATTATATTGCAAATAACTTTGTTGGAAAGATTCTTTATTTATTTTGCAAACTCGTTGACTACAAAATCACTTTGCTATAAAATATTAAGCAAAACTTTCCTTACCTCAGACGTGAAAATTCTCTAAAAATTAGTGTTTTAAAAGGTTTTTCTGGACTCACCCCGGGGCGGGGCACTATCAAGACACTTTAAGATTCATGTGTGGGGTTTAGCTATGTGAGATTTATGCCCCCAAGGGCCTGATTGTACGCCCTAAATACGTCTAACGTTCAACGCTTGGGACTTGCCCAACAATTCCTATGCAAATCATGTGTTGAATTTATTAATTAGCATTGTTGACTCTCAAATTCTTCGATGAATGAATGATTAAAATTCTTTATATCTATAGGAATATGAAAAATGTGAATAACTCAAATAACAAACGATAGCATTGCATACTTATTAATTGAGAACATCGTGAGGGTTGTTGGTATTACTGTGTTCAAATCAGAAAATCAGAGAAGTAAGAAAACGTTAGTTCATAAACAAATTATAAAATAATTTCGAGCCCACTGAATTCACAGCGTGTCCTTAAGGAATTTAATCCCCTCACTGTTGCCCAAGGTATACGGATTAATTCCTACCAGGATAGAACGGAATAATTATTTTGTGATAGCAGCACTTCAAATCACAGAAATTCAGGAAACTCAACAAACGGAGCAAATCACACTTGATATGTTTATTTAGAAAATAATGCAACAAAGTAAAAAAGAGGGAAGATGATTTCAGATTTTTCATGTCTGAAAAATGAGGCCAAGCCTCTAAATTTATAGACAATGAAAGGGTGGGATGAAGAGGTGCAATCCAATAGGTGCCTCTTCTATTTCTCATTCACACCCCTTAATAAAAATGCAACAATCACCCACATGAATGGGGAATGGACATATGTGTAAAAGCATGCATGAAAATACTGTGTGATTCGCAATTAAGGATTAATCGCATCTGGATAAATAGGTTTCCCTTTGAACTTTCCGTAGTGAACTTATATCGGATATACTCGGTCAATCGGTAGATTTGATATCTTTGAACCGTCGAGCTTAGGTGTATACCTAGACAACCACAAGTCACACAATCAATCCTTAACCGTCTTCGGTTCTCACGGTTGTGTTTGTTTCAGCCATGAACACCGCATGATTTCATGAGCGCTTAGAAAATGGGCATTTACTTTCATTCTCCTTAAAGGGACTTACACTTCACACTCACATAAGTGATTTCTAAACGTGTAATCCTATAGACACACTATCTGGTCATATTCTGCCAGACTTAGCAAATCATTAAAAAGCTTTATACTTTATTGACTCATCAAAAAGCGTTAATGCTTTACCTTGATTTTTGAACATTGTCTTCATTACGAGAATGAGTTGAGTTATTTGACAATGTTGAACCGTTATTCATAACTTTGTTTGATCTTTTATAACCTAGCTCTTGGGATCTCCAGTCTGTTAGGTAGAGTTACCGCCATGATGACTTGTCCTAGGCCTTAGCCTCATTCCCTTCGATGATCTTTCAACTAACTCTCTAGATAGGCCTTTTGTAAGTGGATCTGACACGTTATCTCTTGACTTTACGTATTCAATCGTGATAACACCACTAGATAGTAGTTGTCTAACGGTATTGTGTCTTCGTCGAATGTGACGAGATTTTCCATTATGCATAACGCTCTCTACTCTGCCTATTGCCGCTTGACTATCATAATGTATACATATAGGTGCCAAAGGTTTGGGCCAAAAATGGAATATCTTCCAAGAAATTCCGGAGCCATTCAGCTTCTTCACCGGCTTTGTCTAAGGCTATAAACTCAGCCTCCACTGTAGAGCGGTCAATGCACATTTGTTTGGACGATTTTCAAGGCATCGCTCCTCCACCGAATTTTTAGAATCGGTTGAACCGGTGATCTAATTTGCATCACTATATCCCTCTATTATCACGGGATACTTATTGTAGTGCAACGCATAATTTTGACTATATTTCAAATATCTCAACACTCGTTTCATTGTCATGACAGTTCAATCCGAACTTTCTTATGTCGTAGACTAATACGTCTCGACTTTCTATTGCATATCAGATTATTGACTACACTTAATGTAGCAATAATATATTATAACAACAGCTGGAATGTTTGACATCAGTTGTGGTCACAACCTTTTAATATCTAACACATTTCGCAATCACTCCGTCATTTTCAAGCATTTGTATGCTATTTATTCATACTTCTATATGATATGCAAATTATAGCACCTTCATTCATGAAACAAATCCAACTTGCAATGGATTTTGGTCATGTTCATCTGTTGGTTCACCTCATTATGGACCAACGTATTAATCGTCCGTTCATGAACGGTCATGTTTATACAAAACATGCAAACGCACTTTTTATGAAAAGTCGCAACCTTCGAAGTGACTTCCTTTCATAAACGAGCTAAACAATATAAATTTTCAAGAAAGAAACAACCTTTCAAGAAAGCCAAGTGACTAATTTCCGAATTGGTAGTTTCACTCAACTAGTCTTCATTAAGACTGAACAAATAATGAGTTTATCGACTACCATATTGATTTTCACTTTTTGTGGGAATATAGACATAATATATAATATTGATTTTTATCATACATAAGATAAATGCCCCCACATTTCAAATGTCATGTGCCTTTTCTACTATTCGTTATCCACATATCACCCACATGACAATATTAATTGGTCAAATTTCACATGTCATAATTTAGGTGTTTGTTTTAGTCCGTAAAGTGACTTAACAAGTCGACGCATCTTCTTTCTTTTCCAGGAACCACAGGTTGTTCCATATAAACTTCTTCCTCCAGGAATCCTTAAGATTGTTGGTATTACTGTGTTCAAAATCATAAAATCAGAGAAGTAAGGAAACATTAATTCATAAACAAATTGTAAAATAATTCCGAGTCCACTGAATTCACAGTGTGTCCTTAAGAAATTTAATCCCCTCACTATTGCCCAAGGTATACGGAATAATTCCTCCCAGGATAGAACGGAATAACTATTATGTGATAGCAGCACTTCAAATCACAGAACTTCAGCGAACTCAACAAACGGAGCAAATCAAACTTGATATGTTTATTTAGAAAATAATGCAACAAAGTAAAAAGAGGGGAGCTGATTTCAGATTTTCCATGTCTGAAAAATGAGGCCAAGCTTATAAATTTATAGACAATGAAGGGTGAGATGAAGAGTTGCAATCCAAGAGGTACCTCTTCCATTTCCCATTCACACCTCCTTAATAAAAACGCAACAAGGGTGAATATCATCTGAATATCTCTTCTGAAATAGATAATCAAAATTTATATCTTTACTTGTTAAATCTTCATGTCTTATTTCTATGTCTCACTAAATTATTATATATTTATTATTTTACTCTATAAAAATAATTTATATTTCTCATGAAGGAGCAATAATTTAAATTACAATGTTGATAAAGTTTACTGTGTATTTACTTTTAAGGGGTAAAATATGCAGTTTGATAATATTTTATAAGAAATAATAATTTTTAATCATTTAAAAATTAAGACGTTGTAGTAAATTTATATTTCATAGTAACTTTAACAGTATTGCATCATTTATACTTATAAAACACACTAGATGTTTTATTTTATAAGAGTTTCTTAAATTCCTTTTTTTTTCATTAATTTTCAAGGTATCTTTTTATATTTATTTATTTTTGTTATAATGCTATATTATTAATTCATAAATTTAAAAAATTAAAGATCTATAAAGCTTACACCCATGTCTCGAGACTTTCGCCTTACCCCATATTAAGTAAAATATCTTACCTCACGCCTCCGCCTTTTAAAACACTGCTAAAAATATTGGACGAATAATGTTTAGGATGAACTCATATGGTACCAACTATATAAATTCTTGTGCCTTTGCGGGTATCAACTTAAGTGGTTTAAGATGCGTATCCAAGTGTGATTAGTAGGGTATTGAAACTCCACAATTAGTGCAACTTTAAAAAAATATATTATTAGTTGACTTTAAAGTCTTAAATAATAAATTAATTTATTAAAACAAATTTAAAATTATCTATTTCAATTAATAATTCAGCCTTTGAAGAATATTAAAGTCAACGTAAAGTTTTTTTTCTCCATGCCCCTCTAAACTTGCAATTCTTAGAATTTAGGCAAAATCTTAGATATTACAATTTTATCTAATGTAACTATCCTTTGGAAGTAATTTAATTATTCATGGGCATAAAAGTTGATCAATCTCTGAGATTATTTCTAATAAAATATTCTATCGTTTCTTCTGACATTAAAATCATTACCAAAGAAGCACAATTTCGTAAGCTAATTCATATTTAGGGAACTTAAATATGTCATTTGAAGTAAAAAATGGTGTTAAAAAAATTGTCATAGCTTCATTAATCTGTTCTCATTCACAAAAAAATATTACTCCGCGAAGATACATATCAGATCTACTATCTTGCAAGAATTTCACATTGTAAACATTCTATATACTAAAAAAAAAAAATATATATATATATATATATATATATTTGTCCTACGTAAACATTCTAACTTACGAAATAGTAAAGAAGCTTCCAAACATCATAGTGGACGGCAGTTTATTCTTCATCCAATATTCAAGCGGAACAGCATTAGCAGCTAAAATAATATTAATCGTCCACGTTACAATCTTTCTTATAATAGGTCTTTACAGTCATAATTAGAATCTTCTTATAAGTTGTAACGATCCGATTGGTCGTGTTGTTTTTTATAACCCCGTTCTCCAAAATAAGATTCTCTGTATGTGCTTTTACTGTTTATGACTTGCGGGAACAGTTAGTTCGGGATTTGAAAAGGTTCGGGCTGAAATCGGGACATTTGGTTCCTTAAGTTGGCCTTAAAAGGCTAAGTTTGACTTCGGTCAACATTTTGAGCAAACGACCTCGGAATCGGGATTTGACGGTTCCAATAGGTTCGTATGATGATTTCGGACTTGGGCGTATGTTCGGATCGTGTTTTGGATGATCCGGGAGCAATTCAGCACCTAATAGTGAAAGTTAGCTCTTTGAAAGTTTTTGAAGTTCTTTAAATTTGGTTTGGATTAGGTTTTGGTGATATCGAGGTCCAAATAGAATTCCGAGACCGGGAAGTTTGGACTTGGTGTAATCGCACCTGCGGGGTTAGGGCCGCAAGTGTGAGCTCGCAGAAGCGAGCAAGGCCTTGCAGAAGCGGCCAAGGAAGGGCAGCCCAGGATCTGCAGGTGCGCCCCACACTCCGCAGAAGCGGGACCCCGTCCGCAGAAGCGGAGCCAGCTTGCCTGGGCACTTCCGCAGAAGCGATGATACAGGTGCGGCCCTGGAACCGCAGGTGGGGAATCGTTGGAGGCAGTGTGGTCTTTTAAAATGGGACTTAGGCATTTTTGCTCATTTCTTACAATTCTTGGGGGCGAATTTGGAGCTGGTTAGAGAGGGATTTTCATCAACTAATTGAGGTAAGTAATTTCTACCAAATGTGAGTTAAATACATAGTTCATGGATAGATTATAACATGTAAATTACCAAAAATCATGGGTTTAGGTGAAAATCTAAGTTTTTTATAAAAATGAGATTTACCACGAAGTTGTTATAGAATCTAGTAAAAATCATATATTTGAGTTCATGAGGTTATGGGTAACAACTTTTTTCGAAAATTTTCTAACCAGCTCCGATTTTGGAGCTGGTTAGAGAGGGATTTCATCAACTAATTGAGGTAAGTAATTTCTACCAAATGTGAGTTAAATATATAGTTCATGGATAGATTATAACATGTAAATTAGTGAAAATCATGGGTATAGGTGAAAATCTAGGTTTTTGATAAAAATGAGATTTAACCACGAGGTTTGCTATGGAATCTAGTAAAAATCATATATTTGAGTTCATGAGGTTATGGGTAACAACTTTCTTCGAAAATTTTCGGAATTCGGGCACGTGGTCTCGGGTTAAATTTTAAGGATTCTTCAAAATAGGCTTGGAAAATCACTTTGATAGCTAGGATCTGAACTTTTGAACATGTATTGATCTTTTTATATAATATTTGACTAGTTTTGGAGTCATTAGGCACCGAACTGAGGGTTTGAGCACATTCTTAGACCGAAAAATAGGCCTTGAGACGAGGTAAGTCTCTTTTCTAGCCTTGTAAGAGGGAATTAACCCCATAGGTGAACTTAATCAACATGTACTTCTATTTGTGGGGTCTACGTACGCATGAGGTGACGAGAGTCCGTGCATAGCTACTATTCATGCTATGTCCGAGTAGATTTAGGCTTAGACCATGCTTTGTTGATACCGTTGCTTGTTTATGCTTACTAATTGTCTAGAATAAAGCTGAGGTTGAGGATTTCAATATTTTAAAAGTTTCTAATTGAATTTCTTATTTTGAAAAGAATTGCGGGATATTATGATAACCCGAGAAAAATCTATGTTCAACCGCGTCGCAAGTATATTCCGCGAGCGGGATAAATTTCCACTACTCTCATGGGAGCGGGTCGTTCGACTCAGAAAGTTAATAGATGCATCTATAGTTCGTTCCATTCGACCCTCGGCAGTGCACAACATATGTATATGTATATTTGGATCGGGTTGTAGTCCACGTCATAATTCGTGCGTAAAGATATTGGAAGCCTCTTTTATGCTTAATATTGTTTCATTGGCTTGAGAGGTGAAATGGTTAGATGAGGGAAATGATTTAGTTCCTACTTGCAATAAAAAGATTGTTTATTTACTTCCTTCTCTAAGTTCTATTATCATTTTTATATATCATGTTTAATTAGAACTTCATATTATTATATTGCTGGCCCTTAGCAAGTGTCGAAGTCGACCCCTCGTCATTACATCTTCAAGGTTATACTAGATACTTACTGGGTATATATTTTTTATGTACTCACGCTACACTTCTGCACTTGATGTGCAGGAACTGAGGCAGGTGCATCTGGATATCAGTCTGACGCGCATGTTTGACCCTTGGTACAAGACTACACGGTGGGCTGCCTTTCCGAGTCGTTCTGCAGCAGCGAAGTCTTTCTGTTGTTATTGTTCTGTCTATTTTATTTCAGACTGTAGAGTAGTAATCTTTTATATATTTTACTAGTAGCTCATACTCTTGCGACACCAGGTCTTAGCACACACACTAGTAGACTCTTGGTTTTGGTTTTATTTCATGATCATGATTGCACTTATTAGCTTTCGTGTTATTTATTTTTAAATCTATTACTTCTTTAATCTTTTAAATTTAAAGAAAGTTTGATTACTTGGAAAAAAAATTATAAGGAGAAATCACATATGTATACGGTAGAAATCAGGGCTACCTGATTTCTTTCCTTAATCGAGATAAGAGTGTCACGTCAAAAAGCCAGGACGCCAAGTCTGAAATCGAAGTCTCTTCCCAGGCAGAGGTCGACATCAATAATCGAGGCCAGAAAGAGACAAACTCCGAAGTAACGTCGGTGTAGCTTAATAATGGAAAGGGCGAGATATTCGCGACAGGTCGAGAATCACGGCGTGAATCTTGGAACGGATCGATATGCGGCGGTTAATCAGTTGTTAATATTGATTTCCTACTATAATTATAAGTGTACCTTATTTAGGACTCCTCTGTTCTATAAAGAGGAATCTCATTTATTTGTAATGATTATTATTCACTGATAAAATAGATACATTCTTTATTCTCTTGCTATTTCACTTACTGTTCATCAGAATTGCTCTATTGTTTACTGTTCTTACTATTCTACCTCGAGACTGTCTCAAATCGAGATCGAGACTTTGCTCACATACTGGTTTGATTTATTTTATTTCTAATTCATCTGTTTAATTCCTTGTTTATCAATTGGTATTGAATTAAATCACATATACTTAAAACCACAATATAAGTTTAATTATTATCTAAATTTGAGGGTAAACAGTTTGGCACCCACCGTGGGGCTAAGGATAATAGTGATTGTTTAGTGTTGATTCTGATAATACACACTATTTTACACTTTTTCTTGTCAAGTATCTTTGCTTTCAGGTCAAAACATGTCAAACTCACAAAACACACCTACACACGATGACAATGGCCTCGGATTTCACGGGGAAAATGATAATGTGATTGCTCTAGGAGTCAAGGTGTCGTAGTCTAATCTCGGAGGAGCACCTATTGCCAACCCAGTCGATGTCAGTTCGTACGTTGCTTTAAATGCAGACCTAGGTGCAGACCTCGAAGGGAGTGTACCGCAGAGAAGGCTGATCTGGTGGCCAAGTACACAAAGAAAAGGAGAAGGAGGAGTCAATCTCCAAGTGATATTCGAGATGCTTCAGGATCAGCAAGCCGCTATTGCTCAGTTACAAAATCAACATAAAGCTCGAATGGGATCGAGCCAGAAATCACTCGCCGTACCGAGCCAGTTCCAGAGAGGTCAAATGGTAACAAATCGGAGACTAATCCTGCGATAATGAAAATGCTCGAAGAGCTCACCAAAAGAATTGAGTCAGGAGAGAAGAAAATCGAAGCTAATGATAGAAAAGTGGAAATATACAACTCCCGAGTTGATCAGATATCGAGGGCGTCGCCAATCTTGAAAGTGATGGATTTGAAGAAGTTCGTACGAAAGTCTTTTCCTCCGAGTGCGACTCCAAAACACATTCCAAAAATGTTTCGTATGCCGGACATACCTAAATATAATGGGACCACCGATCCCAACGAGCATGTCACCTCCTACACATGCTCCATCAAGGGTAACGATTTAGAAGATGATGAGATCGAATCTGTGTTATTGAAAAAGTTCGGAGAGACCCTGTCGAAGGGAGCAATGATTTGGTACCACAACCTATCGCCAAATTCCATCGACTCATTTTCCATGCTAGCAGATTCTTTCGTAAAGGCGCACGTCGGGGCCATAAAGGTTGCGATAAGGAAATCGGGCCTTTTCAAGGTAAGACAGAGGGATAATGAAATGCTAAGGAAATTTGTATCCCGATTTCAAATGGAACGCATGGAGTTTCCACCGGTCACAGATGATTGGGCCGTTCAAGCTTTCACTTAGGGGTTGAATGAACGGAGTTCGATAACATCACGTCAGTTGAAGCAAAATTTGATCTAGTATCCGGCTCTTACTTGGGAAGATGTACACAATCGATACCATTCGAAGATCAGGGTCGAGGATGACCAACTAGGAGCTCCTTCCGGTTCAGTATATCCAAACAGGTCAGTAGCTAAAAATCAGAGGGACATCGATACGGAGCCAAGGTCCAACACAGACCGATATAAACCATACACCGCAGATCGAAGGAACAATGGTCCAGGATGCAATTCCTCCCCGAACGATCGAAGAAGTGATCGAGGATAGAATTCACGGGGACTTATGAGAAAAAGTGGTTTTGATAAATACGTCGATCCCACAGAGGCACCTCGATTATCGGACTATAATTTCAGTGTTTATGCATCAGACATTGTATCCGAAAATGGAAGGATCAAAGATACCAGATGGCCCAAACCTATACAGACCGATCCTTCCCAAATAAACCCCAATATTATGTGTAAATATCATGGCACGCATGGCCACAAGACCGAGAATTGCATACAGTTAAGAGAGAAGGTATCCCGTTTATTCAATGAGAGCCACCTCCGAGAGTTCCTAAGTGATCGAGCTAATCATTTCAGAGAAAGGGACGCCAACAGAAAAAATGAACAGGATGAGCCGCAACATGTCATTCATATGATCGTCGGTGGGGTCGAAATTCCGTAGGGAACCATATTCAACGCACTAAGGTATCAATCACTAGGGAAAAATGAACCTGAGATTATGTACCAGAAGGCACCTTATCATACAATGACGAAGAAGTAGAAGGAATTTTCAGCCCCATAACAACGCTCTGGTAATTTCAATCTTATTAAATAAAGTTCAAGTTAAGCGTGTTTTAGTGGATCCAAGTAGCTTGGAAAATATCATCCGATCGAGGGTCATGGAGCAGCTCGGCCTACAAGATCAAATCGTGCCCGCAGCTCGGGTCTTAAACGGCTTCAATATGGCTAGTGAGACAACTAAAGGAGAGATTATCCTACCGGTGAACGTGGCTGGAACCATTCAAGATACCATGTTCCACGTAATCGAGGGAGACATGAGGTACAATACCCTACTCAGAAGGCCTTGGATCCACAACATGAGGGTAGTCCCTTCGACTCTCTACCAAATGATGAAATTCCCAACGTCGAACGGTGTAAAAATAGTGTTGGGGAGCAGCATGCTGTAAAAGAAATGTTTGCGGTCGATAAGGTAATACCGATATCGACTCTATCTACATTGGAAGGCTCGAGCATCAAAGGTAAATAGGAAGCCAAATAGCAATCACAGCCGCCAGCCTCGACCAAATCGAAAAAATAGGAAATGGAAGAAGAAGAGGACGATTTTTTGACTCCTCAAACTTTTTTTGTTCCCGAAAATTCCAACACTACAAAATCGACGGTCGAAGAGCTGGAACAGGTTATATTGATCGAGTACCTGCCCGAGCGAAAGGTATACCTGGGAACGGGGTTAACCCCTGAACTCAGGAAAAAGCTTATTCAATTTCTTATTGATAACATAGATTGTTTTTCTTGGTCCCACTTAGACATGACAGGGATCCCGGAGATAACAACACATCAACTAAGTCTGGACCCAAAGTTTAGACCGGTAAAACAAAAGAGAAGGCCCCAGTCCGAGGTAAAGCACGCATTCATAAAGGACGAGGTAACTAAACTTCTTAAAATAGGGTCCATTTGGGAAGTAAAATATCCCAAATGGTTAGCCAATGTAGTCGTAGTCCCTAAGAAAGGGAACAAACTTAGGATGTGTGTAGATTATAAATATTTGAGCAAGGCATGTCCCAAAGATTTTTTTCCATTGCCTAACATCGATCGCATGATCGATGCCACAGCCGGCCACGATATCCTTAGTTTTCTCGATGCCTATTCCAGGTACAATCAAATTCAAATGAACCCGGAAGACCAGGAAAAGACTTCATTTATTACCAAGTATGGAACATATTGCTATAACGTAATGCCCTTCGGGCTAAAAAGCGCAGGAGCTACCTACCAACGCCTAGTAAATAAAATGTTCGAAGAACAAATAGGTAAGTCAATGGAAGTATATATCAATGACATGCTAGTTAAATCCCTGCGCATAGGACCATTTGACACATTTGCAGGAGACATTCGAGATACTGAGAAAATACAACAGGAAGCTAAACCCCGAGAAATGTGCCTTCGGGGTCGGTTTGGGCAAATTCCTTGGCTTCATGGTGTCAAATCGGGGAATCGAGATCAACCCCGATAAAATCAAGGCTATCGAAGATATCACCATCATGGACAGCGTTAAATCCGTGCAAAGGCTGACATGGAGGATAGCTGCTTTAGGCCAATTCATCTCGAGGTCGTCGGATCAGAGCCACAGATTCTTCTCTCTACTCAAAAAGAAGAACGATTTCTCATGAACCCTGGAATGCCAATGGGCGTTAGAGGAATTGAAGCGATACCTCTCGAGCCCACCATTAGTTCATACCCCAAAGGCAGATAAAAAACTCTACTTGTACTTGGTGGTCTCAAAAATCGCGGTAAGTGGTGTCCTGGTTCGAGAAGAGCAAGGTACGTAATTTCCTATTTATTATGTAAGTCGAACCCTAGGAGAAGCAGAAACTAGATATCCACACTTAGAGAAATTGGAACTTGCACTGATAAGCGCATCTAGGAAACTAAAATTGTATTTTCAATGCCACCCCATATATGTATTAACCAATTATTCGTAATGTTTTGCATAAGCCCGAACTGTCAAGCTGATTGGCCAAATGGGCCATCAAACTCAGTGGGTATGATATTGAGTATCAACCCTGAACGTCCATCAAGTCTCAAATTTTAGCAGACTTCGCGGTTGATTTCATGCCAACCCTCGTACTCAAAGTCAAAAAAGAACTCTTATTAAAATTGGGTACATCATCGGGGATGTGGACCTTTTTTACAGACGGCGCTTCGAATGTGAAGGCCTTCGAGTTAGGCTTCATTTTGAAACCGCCCACGGGTAACACTATTAGGAAATCAATCAAAACTTCGAAGTTGACTAACAATGAGACCGAGTACGAGGCCATGATTGCAGGTCTCGAACTAGCTAAACTCTTTGGAGCGGAAGTGATTGAAGCCAAGTGTGACTCTTTGCTGGTGGTAAACTATGTAAACAAAACCTTCAAGGTTCGAGATAATAGAATGCAAAGGTATTTGGGCAAGCTGCAGGTGACTTTGCACCGTTTTAAGGAATGAACCTTACAGTACGTACCTCGAGAACAAAACAGTGAAGTCGATGCGCTTGAGAATTTAGGGTCATCAATCGAGGAGGACGAAATCAACTTGGGGAATGTCGATCTCCTCTAGAGATTCGTGATCGAAGAAAGTCACGCCGAGATAAACTCTATAAGCTTAAATTGGGATTGGAGGAATAAATATATTGAATACTTGAAAAACGGAAAGCTCCCATCGGATCCTAAAGAATCGAGGGCCCTTCGAACCAAAGCTGCTCGATTCACATTGGCTAAAGATGGAATATTGTATAGAAGGACGTTCGACGGACCATTAGTAGTATGTTTGGGACCAGGTGACATCGATTATGTTCTATGAGAAGTCCATGAAGGTACTTGTGGAAACCACTCTAGTGCCGAATCGCTGATTCACGAAATCATCATAGCAGGATACTATTGGGATAGTATGGAAAAAGATACCAAGGAGTTCGTTCGAAAATGTGATAAATCCCAAAGGTATGAACCGATGATCCACCAAACTGGAGAACAACTTCATTCGATCCTATCCCCATGGCCATTCATGAAATGGGGGATGGATATCTTCCGCCCTCTGCCATCGGCCCCAGGTAAAGCTAAGTTCATTTTATTTATGACTGAATATTTCTCTAAATGGGTTGAAGCACATGCTTTCGAGAAAGCCATAGAGAAAGAAGTTATAGACTTCATATGGGATCACATTGTGTGCCGATTCGGGATACCCGCCGAGATAGTGTGCGAAAATGGAAAACAATTTATCGGCAGCAAAGTAACGAAGTTCCTCGAAGATCATAAAATAAAAAGGATATTATCGACGTCGTATCATCCTAGTGGGAACGGACATGCCAAATCGACGAACAAAACCATCATTCAAAAACCTAAAGAAAAGTTTTAACGACACTAAAGGGAAATGGAGAGAAATTCTGCCCGAAGTTCTTTGGGCATATCGAACAACATCGAAGTCCAGTACGGGGGAAACCCCGTTCTCCTTAGTATATGGCTCTGACGCCTTGATTCCAATCGAAGTCGGGGAACCCAACGCCAGATTTTGTCATACAACAGAATAATCAAATCACGAGGCTATGAATACTAGCCTCGAATTATTGGATGAAAAACGAAAAGCTGCACTCGTTCGAATGGTTGCACAAAAACAACAAATCGAGAGATAATACAATAGAAGAACCAACATTCGCCACTTCAGAATCGGGGACTTAGTCTTAAGGAGGGTCACCATCAATACTCGAGATCCTACCAAAGGGAAACTCGGCCCAAATTGGGAAGGACCCTATCAAGTCCTCGATATCTTTGGAAAGTGATCTTATAAGCTTGGCACGATGAACGGCGAACAACTTCCAAATAATTGGAACATATCACTTCTCAAACGATATTATTGCTAAGGTATGAACCTCTCCCTCTTTCACTTATATTCGATACTAACTTATTGCAGGTGTTCGATCAAATATATCGAGACCTTAGGTTTTAAAGCACGCGTTGCACTCTTTTTCCCTTAGATTGATTTTTGTCCCAATTGGGTTTTTCCGGCGAGGTTTTTAACGAGGCAACAGTTATATGTGCTACCTGGGGACAGTTCAACGGTATCCGAGGTTTCTTTACAATCAACCTTGAATACTGGGGGGCATCACCCTCAGATGTTATGTTTTTAAGAAAGATGCTTCGTGTCAACAGGGTTTCAATAGGAAAACTTTGTAATGGGCCAAACGATCGATATGAACCGTGTCCATATAGATTAGTCGATCCCCAATGGCAAAACATGTACGCATGTATAAATTATTTAGAAAAGCATTCTTTCCTTATCAAATATCTTGTGTCTCAAAGAAAATTTTCTACTATACAAACTCCATGCTTATGATTTTTATGAAAGGCAACTCAAGGGCCAAATACAATTACACCTCGAATGATAAAAGGATCAAGGGCCAAGTACAAATATACCTCGAACACTCGAGGACTACCGTCGACAATCAACATGTTTGAATTATCTAAACTCGAATCCATAAGACCTTAAAGAGGAACCCCTTGATTTACAGTCCAAGGCCATTATTCTTAGGGACTAACGCTTCGAATAAGTTCGAAGCGTTGTGGGGAAATAATCCCAAGAGGCATACCCAAAGGCGATGGACAAACTAACGCGGATCGGAGACGTCCGAATCTCGCAGTAAAAACAGGCCTTCGAATTCATTGAAAAATTGGTTTTAAAAGGCTACCCTTGGCAAAATAGTCAAAAGGGCTTCGATGAAATCAGCCTTCGAAAAACCTTAAGAGGTATCAAATTATCCTAACAAAAACATGCTAAGGCACAAAAAGAAAAGGGATTTTGATCAACATCGAACCCTCAAAGAACCTAATGGGTAAAAAGTACGTGCTAAGGCATAAGAAAATTTTAATAAGTCTTTAAGCCGAAAGAGGGGAAAAATAGCCATCCTTTAAAGGCCACATCGGCCAATTTAAAGAGCCTAAGGGCCGATACACTTAGAGTTTGAGATCATGTTCTCACTCAATTCGAACTTAAGGGTTTCACTATTTCAAGCTCGAATAAAAACTCACTCGACTACGGATCGAGGACTCATCAATACTCGATACAAACCTTAAAGGGTCAGTGTTGTAAGAACCTTACTCGAACTCGACTATTGTGACTTCGATAAAGCCACCCAAAACCAAAATCTCGAACGTATCGTTCGAGGCATAAAATTGTGCTAAAATTTTGTAAGGCACAAAACATGTTTGAAGATAAAAATTGAGAAGGCATTCAAAGGAAAATTTTCTTTATATATATGAAGAAAAATGTGTACAAAAGACCGACAAGGGTCTTACAAAAAGAGAAACGAAAAGTAAAGTCCTAATTATGACCGGGATCGACCTCTTCATCGGGGACAGCTTCTCTGTCGGGCCCCTCGCCATTGTCAGACCCACATCGGCTACCCTTATAATCATCATCTTCATCGTCGAAGGAGGTAAGCAGCTTGGCATCAGCAAGCACCTAAGCTTGGGCTATCTCCTCAGAGAGGTTAAAGCCTCGAGCATGGATTTCTTTGAGGGTCTCCCTCTGGGATTGGCACTTAACCAAATCATTACTCCACCGCTCTCGATCAGAAGCCTCCCTCAGCTATGTTTGGGCAGCTTCGCCATTAGCCAGGTACATGGCTATGGACTTGTCAGCCAAGACTTTCGTCTCTCAACCTCCGCCTTGGCCTCAACAAGCTCGGCCTCGAGCTCCTCTATCCTTTTGGCCTGAGCTTAGGTTTTCTCTTTAGTGCTCTGAAGTTGAACTTCGGCTGATAACAGTTTGACTGAGGCAACCTCTTTTTCCGCAGCAAGGCAGTCTATGTTCTCCTTCCACCAATCGCAGTCAGCTCTAACTTGATCGACTCCCCCCACCCCCGGAACAACTCGATCCTTTCAATTTTTTGCTGCAACTGAGATATTGAAGTATTATCCCTCCACCTTTGGATCGATTCCGTACTTTTTCAAAAGGATAGTTACCTGCTCGTTCATCTCGACCTCTTTCTTACGATCCTTGGCCAAATTCGCTCGAAGGTTCTTTAGCTCTTCAACCTTTTGGCCGCAAAGGAGCTCCAAAGCATTCCTCCCCTCCTAAGTTTTCTGGAGCTCGGCCTCGCATTGGCCCAGGTCGGCTCGAGACTTGGTACAGGCCTATACAAAAAGAAAGATATAGGTCAGACTTAAATAAAGAAGATAAAGAAAGAGGAGTTATAACAACTAATGCTTACCCGAGATAAGAGACGTTGGGCCTCTTCGAAGAGAATGGAAGCATCATTAAGGTCGGAGGCATCATCGACCCTGGTAAAGCAATACCGAAAGGGATCCCCTTCACCAGAGACTCCGCCTATATCGAGGGTTTTCATGTCCCGAGCCTCTCTTATTACCTCCTCAGAATAAGTCGGCAGAGAAGGCAAATGACCTGTTGTCATTGCCCCGAGCAAGTCACTCGGGGCACTCTGATCGTCCCTCGAGGTTTCAGAACCGTCCCCGTCCGATATGTTTGTGGATGGTAGAGACATGATCTAGACCTCAGGCGATTTGGGGTCCTCACCCGAACCTTTCTTGGAAGCCTCCTCATCACGAGGATTGATTGCAGCAGTCACCTCCGGCTCTAAAGGTTTGGTAGCCTCGACGGCCTTCCTGGGTCGAGCCACTAGTATCGAGACGCAACCTTCTTCTTTTTCTTCTTCCTCTTCATCTCTCAAGCTTCTGACCGAATCCACAGTGAGAGTGATGACCTTCCTCCTGATCCTTCGAGGTTTGGGTTTGGGGTCCTCGGACAGCGAGATCCCCTTTATTTTCTTGTCTTTCCTCGGCTTTAGAATCGGGGACTTGGCCTCTTCCTCGCCACTCGGGGGCCTCAAGATTGCGTCTTTGGTCAAGCCTGCACAAAAGAAGCTTAGTAAGAAAGAAAGGTATGAAATGTATCTCGAGTATAAGAAAGAAATCCCTTACCATGGTTCTTTGCCTCCCATCTGCCCTTTGCTAAGTCATGCCAGTTGCGTTCAGCATGGGAGGAAGTCGAGGCCAACTTCCGAACCCAGTCTTCAAGGTGGGGGACCGCGAGAGGCATCCAGGCAACGACTGCATAACAAATAAAATGTTACATAAAGCAAAAGCAGAGTATGAAGATTAATGGGTAATACATTACTTACTATTGGGGTTCCATTCCTCGAGGAATGGCAATTTCTCCTCCAGGATGATGTCACAGGTCCTTACCCGCATGAACCGGCTCATCCAACCCCGATCTTTATCCTCATCGATTCTCGAAAACAAGGCCTTCGTTGCTCGACGTTGGAGCTTGATCAATCCTCGTAAAAGTCGAGGTCGATATAACCGCATGAGGTGGCTAAGAGTGAGTTCCAGCCCCCTCGGCCTTGCTGGAGAAGAAACGGAGCATGATCACAATGCGCCAGAATGAGGGGTGAACTTGACCGAGGGTAACCCGGTACCTTTTGCAAAATCGACGATCACTGGGTCGAGGGGACCCAATGTGAAGGGGTAAGTTTAAACACTTAAAAACCCCCCTCCACATGAGTAGTATGCTCTCTTTAGGAGTAGGGATTTGTACCACGACCTTGAGCCCCCAGTTACAGTCCCTCTTCATGGCCTCGAGGTGGCTCGTCGTTATGGAACAGATGTATCTCGACACATGTTCACATCGGCCTGGGACCATTGAAGGGTTCTTGACTTTGAAGTCGGATTTTAAAGTGCATGGACGGGGAACATACTCGTGAGGGAGCGGTTCCACCAATGTTTTATCACCGGCCGGCGAGGAAGAAGAGGAACAAGCTTTCTCCTTTTGTGGGATGGTTTTGGAAGTTTTCGCCATTGATTCAGGTAGAGAAAAGTGAAGGAAGGAGAAACTTGGTGTTTTCGGTGCTAAAAAAGGTGATTCAACAGGCGGAGAAAGAGAAGAGACGGAAAAAGCTAAGGGACTTGGAAGTTTTGATGAAAGTAAAAGTAAAGTTTTATTCAACAAAAGAGTCTATATTTATAGATTCACGGTGACGGTTCGGTGGTGCTAGTGGCCGACCACCTACTGACAAGCATTAATGATTTGGGGAACTGTACCGACGGGACGTTTCGGTCACCTCCATCACTTACGTCACAAGGATGACATCATTATCGAAGTCTCCATAAAATCGAGGCTCAAGTCGTTTCTTATTACTTTATTCTAAGAAACGAGGGGACTATTTGTATACGGTAGAAATCGGGGCTACCCGATTTCATTCCTTGATCGAGATAAGAGTGTCACGTCAAAAAGCCAGGACGTCGAGTCCGAAATCGAAGTCTCTTCCCAGGCAGAGATCGACATCAATAATCGAGGTCAGAAAGAGACAAACTCCGAAGTAACGTCGGTGTAGCTTAGTAACGGAAATGGCGAGATATTCGCTACAGGTCGAGAATCGCGGCGTGAATCTCGGAACGGATCGATCCGTGGCGGTTAATCAGTTGTTAGTATTGATTTCCTACTATAAATAGAAGTGTACCTTATTTAGGAGTCCTCTATATAAAGAGGAATCTCATTCATTTGTAATGATTATTATTCATTGATAAAATATACACATTCGCTATTCTCTTGCTATTTCACTTACTGTTCATCAGAATTGCTCTATTTTTTACTGTTCTTACTATTCTACCTCGAGACTGTCTCAAATTGAGGTCGAGACTTTTCTCACATACTGGTTTGATTTATTTTATTGTTTAATTCCTTATTTATCAATTGGTACTAAATTAAATCGCATATCCTTAAAATCACAATATAAGTTTAATTGTTATCTGAATTTGAGGATAAACAACATAGTTTTCTCAATGTTGACTTGTCTAGCGACGGTACTGAGCCCCATCACGACTTAAAATAGATTGGATCGTGACAGTCAACCAAACTTTTCACCGCTTTAGAATTTTAGAAATTTACTGCACTACAGATGGCAAAATTTCTAATGGACTATAATTAAGTGATGACTCTATATATATTACGACCTTTAAGAATTTGACTATTTCATTAAATGGATAATTTGGATATTGTTACCATTTAATTAGCACGAAGGCTTATACAATTTGTAGTCCTAATTATCTTATACGTCATAGAGGACCTTATGCTACTGAATTATGTGTTTCAATACCTATAAATAACAATTACTCCTAAATAGTTTATAACAAATTATTTCATATATACCTCATGCAGTCATACGAGTTTGTTTGATCACGAGAGACCAATTTTCTTCCCTTCTTCCAAATTCGTTTTTCACCCGTACTTATCGAGTAATTGGATAGGAAAAGAAACGGAAACTAACCACATAGAATCAAATAGCAAAGCATATGTAAAGACAGGGTCGGAGCCAGCCCTTCAAATACGGGTTCGGTTGAACTCAGTAACTTTTATTTAAACTCTGTATTTATTTTTAAAAAATTATTAAATTATTTACAAATTATTAATTAGAACCCGCTAACTCAAAAGAATTAAAAGACTGAACCATAACTTTTAAGTCCTGGCTCCGCCCCTGTATAAAGACAATTGATATAGTTAGAACCTAAAAAGGAGGGAAAAGAGGCCTTTGGGCTGAACATACCATAAATTTGATTTTTCTCTCGAATCACCTAAAAATTATCATAATAAATCAATTTAGTGGATGAGAATCCTAAGGCGGATTAGTGGTTTATTTTCAAAAGGAATTTTATTTACCGTAGCTTTTAGACAGCTAACAGCTAAGCCACTAATCAGAATCATGCTCTTTATTCTTAATGTGTCCCGTTAATACGTAATTAAAATCTTGAACAAACTCATAAACTCATGCTCTCATTCGCTGTCGTGTCGTTTATAATCTCATATGTTTTGCAGCTCTGTTTCAATCTTTTAAGTCAAGATTTACTGCCTTCTTACGATTACTATTTTCCTAGGAATTTCTTTCTTTTCAATAAAAGAAAAAATCATTTTTTGCCTAGTTCTGGTCCTACTTTGACGACTCCTCTTACAGGTACGACTAAAAAGAACAAAATAATAAAGTTTTTAAAAACTAATACTCCGTATGGGACACGTAAATCCTTGTGGAGAATGGGTATTAATTGGTGGATGGTATGGGAATTCGACATCCCTAAGCTATATAATATTTTTTCCAACCTATATTTGAGTTCAATTACGGTCTCTTCTTAAAATAATAGAAGCTATATATGATATTTGCTTATTTTACTACTACTTTTAGTCCGAATATATATTATTTTTAGTTATGCCCTTTTCTTATGAGTATTTGTCAAAGAACATTAAGGATATTTCTGTCAATCAACACTGCGTTCATGCTTTTATAACAACTAGTCTCTATGTTTCTTATGCACGAAATATTTTGTGTCATATGCAAGATCCAGCTCATGTATATTTAATACTTATGGCCATGCTATGTAGTTACCTAATATTTAATAATTTGAGTATATGGAAGTCAATTTCTTTAAGATACATTAATAATAATAAAAAGTCATTTAGTTATTTATGCCTTCCATGGCATTATAACTTACAAAATTTTGTAGCTAAAAATTAAAAATTCTTAACCATATAAATATTAGAAAAAAAACATGTTATTGCCAGAAAATTCTTCAATTTTGTTCTTGCAAAACTTTTTATCCTGAAAATTGATACGCCAAAAAGCTATTAGCAAACCTAATGTAACATTCTATACATAAATACATGCGGTTGAAAAACATAAGTATGATTTAATACATTCGTTACAGGTTGAAACTAAAGACTAATAGAAGAACTTTAATAGATCCCTGATATACTAATAGAGGAATGACATTGTATCGTATGACACATACTTAAGTGAAATAATTGTTTAATTTTTTGTGGCTATGGCGAATCCTATTCAAATTGAGACTCATTCAGCAAAAGATTTCCTTTTTCTGCTTATTATTTATTCATTAAAAGTGAAGTACACTAAGCTAACCTTATGAATATTTCAAAGCCACAACGCTGCAAAGAATGAGTCCAAACTGCAGGATATATCTTACTCTTCTAGTCTCTCGTTTGGCATGCCAGCATAATTCAAGTTCTTGTTTCAATTTACTTTATTTTTTTCCATCACTTGGCTTGTTGATTGTTTACCTCGAAAATTAGTGTTAACAATTATATTTGATTTGTGGTTTTAAAAATATGTGATTTATTTCAGTACTCGTAAATAAGCAAGAAATATTATATGTAAATAAGAAGAATATGATAACCAAACCAGTTATTGTCAAAGGAACGGGGGCCTCGAGCTCAATATCCTCGGGGTCTCGAGGTCGGTTAGTAGTAATGAAGTATGAACAATAAATGAAGAACAATAAAGTTGAAGAATAATCTAAAGCACAGTAAACCAGAAAAGCAAAGTAGAATGTTTTATAGCAGTGAATTGATAATCTTTACAAAATGATTGGAGTCCTCTTTATATACGAGAGGAAAATATATTTCTATTTACAGTAAGAAATACTATTGGTACAACTATATAACCGCCTAGTACGGATTTTTACCAATCCTGAGATTTGCGCCTTGATATATATGCCATTGAGAAATTCCCACTTTTTCTTGACTGTCATCGATTTTGCACTGCCTCGAGGTAGGCCGTGTCGGGCCTTCGATATGCTCTCTCGAAACATGTATTCTGAGATTGGGCTCGAACTTTACTTCGACCTTCCGAGCTCGGGCTCGGCATAACAGAGACTTTGAAATCGGACTCCTCTGATATTGGCCGTATACAGATAGTCCATGCGTTTCTTAGAATGAAATAATAAGAAACGATTTGATTTCTTGGCCCTTCGATATCCCAATCATGACGTCAGTCATGTGAGGTCAGCGGCTGGTGTGATAGAAAGGTTGTGCAGAGGTCATGTCTACATAGTTCTCAAAAAACCATAAATCGATGACGGCTATTGGTCGTCCTTTTAGCTTCTCCAACACGTTTAGATGGCCCCTACTCCAATCTTTCACTCTTCATACTTTTACTTTCTACAACATCTTCAAATATTCATCAACTCTTCTCTACACTTACCCGTTCCTTGTGTTCATCTCTAAAACAGTTTCTTCTTCTGAAATTTCTCAACAAAATGGCAAAAACTTCTAAGAGTGTTCCCCAAAAAGAGAAAGCCCATTCGTCATCACGCTCGTCTAAGAGCAAAACGGTAGTACCTCCTCGCATTGAGGAGTGTACCCCCAGGCCTTGTGAAACGTCTTCTGATTTCAAGGTCGAAAAACCTTCCTCGGTTGCGGGACGATGTGAACCCATGTCTTGATACACCAGCCTAATAACCAAACCCAAACAAATGAAGGCGGATTGTCGTTGGAGGCATGTAGTACAAGTAGAGACCCCTTCATCTGAAGAGGACATACCTACTTACAAAGCAGGTTTCCTAAGCGTATACGCATACCCATTCACCTTAGGCACCATCGGACCTTTTTCGCCACCGCTAGATCCAGTGATCCTCGATTTTTGCCGACAATATCGGGTGACCCTCGGCCAGATCTATCTTTCCTTCTGGAGAATTGCTTACCTGATTAGGTATTTTTCTAGTCAGGTCGAGGGGATGCCTTTTACCCTCGGCCATCTGATTAGACTTTACAGCCCTCGTCTCTATCAAGGTGGTCTGATAAAATTAAAACGTCGATCTTCGAAGTTTTTCTTCGCGAGCATCGATGAAGATAAAGACCGAGGGTGGATGAGCCGCTTTGTTCGAGTCAGGACCTCCGGCCTTATTCCAGCTGCAAAGATGACATTCCCCGAGGAATGGAATATGAAGAGTAAGTATGGATTCATCGAGTACGTTTCATTAATCAAATGTTCTCTTTCATTCGAACTAAATCTTTTCTGATGATGCAGCCGTCGAGTGGTACCCCGATGCAGTTAAGGACCTCCTGGGCTGGGTTCGGCAACTAGCTTCCACCTCTACGTATGCCGAGCGCGTCTGGCGCGACTTAGCCAAAGGCCGATGGGAGGCCCAAAACCATGGTGAGTTTTTATCATTGACAAATTTGAGTCCCTTAGTAAAATATCTCTTGATAGCACACTAAACTTTGCGCTTATGTAGGCCTCGGAGATGCTGTTTCAATGAGGCCGCCCCCACCTGGCAAGGTAGAGACCCAAAAACCTGCCAAGGATAATAAGAGAAAGAAAGAGACATCGGCGAAGTCCCCGAAACCAAAAAAGCCCAAGCTTCAAAAACCTAGGGCCGACACAGTGGCCTTGTCTCTCAAAGTTGCTGCAAGTATTCGTGATGAGGACGAAGAAGGAGATGAGACCGAGGGTGAAGGTGATTCCCTCCCGTTATTAACTCAGAGGGGAAGCGTTACCGATGCTTCAAAGTTTACTGCACCGAAGGCTGCCGAGGTGGTTCAATCTCGAGCTGATGGGATCTCCGAAGGGAGCTCGGCCCCAGTCTCCGAAACGGTTGGTGACCCGAACGTACCTTGTGCTGAAAAGAATTTGATAGGTGAGTCTGAAGAACTCAAACCTGAGGCTCCTCGAAGGCGAGAGACGGCGCCGATCAAGCCAATCGGGGTAATTGAAGTGGAAAACTCTCCGTTTGGCCCGTCGTTTTCTTCAGGGAAAATACGGGATGCCCAAGATATGAAGACTCCCGACGTGGAGGAATCCCACGGAGAGAACGATATATTTGGAGAGTGCTTCACCAGGGTCGAGGAAGGCCTCGACCTTGACACCCCGTTCATTTTTTAAGAGGCCGAGAAACTTCGAAAATAGGTAATCTTCACCTTAACAATTATATCTTGAATTTGGTTCTTGCCTTTCTCACCTCCTTCCTTTGTTTTTTAGGTCGTAATGCTCTTCGACCAAGTCTTTTCCAAGTCACGAGCTGAGCTGGCCCACTGCGAAGATGAGATTAGGAAACTCATGTGAGAGTCGGTTGAGCTCAAGGATCTTTATGCCAAAATGGAGGGGGAACTCAATGACCTTCAAGCAAGTTCAGAGAAGGCTTCCCGAGAGTGGGCCGATTCCGTTGAGCAGGTAATATAACCTTTATGGGTTTATTTTATTCTTACTCATTTTGGTGTTTAATGTCTTGACTCGATTCTTGCAGCTCAAGCAGAAGGATGACCTGGTGGGGCAACTTTGAGAGGAGATTAAGGTCAAAGATGCTGAGATCCTCGGGTTAAAGCAGCGCATGGACGATATGGCCTCCGAGAAGTATACTCTTCGAGAGAAGCTTGCCTCGACTGAGCACCAACTTCAGGGTGCAAAGGAAGAAAGTCGTAAATATAAGGGTCTTTATATTGAGTCGACCACAGAATTATCCAAAACCTTGTTCGAAGCTGATGCAATTATGTCTACATACCGGGCCATCAATCAATCTCAACTGGAGTCTCAAAGGCAAGCCCTCGAGGACGTGCAGGTCAAAGGCTTTGATCTTTCTGTTGGGATCGAGAAGGTGAAGTCCTTGGAAGAAGAGGCAGCAGCGATGCTTACTTCCGATGAGGATCCTGCCAGCAGCTTCGAGAGTAGGGGGACGAAGAAGAAGTCCCCGAGGAGGAAGAGGCCGCCTAAGATCAGGCTGCCGAAGGTCAAACCGTCGAAGATGCAGCTCCTGAGGAAACTGCCTCTGATCGAGTGACCCCGACAGTAGACTAAGCTTCTTTCATTTTCCTTCTTTTGTGTAAGGGCTCCGTGTGGGAGCTTTATAAACATACTTTTGGACCATCATCTTAATATAAAGAATCTTTTGTTTCATCTTTGTTTTGTTAATTTTCGTCTTTTCTTTGAAATGAGATTTGGTGTTGTTGACGATTAGTCCAATGTATTGGACTTAGAATATAATACCCTTAGGTTTCCTGTGCGATCATTGATCAATAATAGGTGACCACCTAGGTTCCGATCTTCGAGCTAAGCTTTAGCTCGGGACTTTTGAGTCCGAACTGGGTAAGGTTCCGAGCATGGTGTGCTTCGGCCTTTAAGTTTCAGCCCTTGGGCTTCAAAATATCGGCCCTTAGGCTCTTTAGGTTGGCCCTTAAGCTTTTTAGATTGGACCTTAGGCTCTTTAGATTGGCCCTTAGGCTCTTACATATCGTCCCTTAGGCTCTTGCATGTCGGCCCTTAGGCTCTTTTTAGATTGGGTCAATTCTACCTCTAAAATGGCTACAATTTTCCCCCTTTTTGGCTAAAGACTTGTAAAAATTTTGTTATGCCTTGGAATGTTTTTATATTCGTTTGAATTTTCGATGGTTCGATTGTTTAGAACCTCGTTTGCAAGTCGATGCACAACGATAGTTGAATACCTCTTGGGGGTTTTTCGAAGGCTAATGTTTTCGAAGCCTTCACATTATTCGGAGCTGATTTTATCGAAGACCTCTTGCTTATGCCGAGGGTAGCCTGATTTAACCTGTTTTTCGAAGTGTTTGAAGGCCTTTAGTTTTATGGCGGAAGTTGGACGTTTCCGAGCCGCATTATTTCAGCTGTAGCCTTTTCATATGATCGTACTCTTTTATATGGATGTAGCCTTTAGTCCCTGAGCGACATGGCCTTGACCTTAATATCGAGGGGACGCCTTCTTTAAGGCCTTATAAATTTGTGTATGCCTCATTGAGGTCTTATAATTTCGTGTGTGCCTCCTTGAGATCTTATAAGTTTGAGTTTGCCTCATTGAGGTCTTATAAGTTCAAGTTTGCCTCATTGAGGTCTTATAGGCTTGAGTTTTTGAAGGTTCGTCGTGTTGAATGTCGATGACAGTCCCCGAGTATTCGAGTACATTCTGCCCTTGAGCCGTTAAATGTGAAAATAGTAGACTTCTTCGAGGCACGAAAGTGTTTCGATATAATAAGAGTGCTTCTTTGAGCAATCGATACATGCGTACATGTTTTTTCCATCGGGGGCTTGACTATTCTATATGGACACGGTTCATTTGACCGTTTGGCCCATTGCAAAATTATCCTATCGAGGCCCTTCTTGGCATGACTTGTTTTCTTCAAAAATGTAACCTCCGAGGGTGATTCCCCCCAATCTTCGAGGATGATAGAAAAAGAAGCCTTGAATACTTGTTGAGTTTTCCTTAGGTAGCATATAGGTGTTGCCTCGTTAAAACCCTTGCCGGTAAAGTGCAACACATACTTTAAAACCCAAGGTCGTTGAGTTGAAGGGTGCTTCGATACCTCCAATCGAACACCCAACAATAATAACGTTTGAGCAACGATATATTCCAATTGTTTGGTAGTTGCTCACCTTCCATTGTGCTAAGTTTGTAGGATCCTTTGCCTACGACTCCGAGAATGCGGTACGGTCCCTCCCAATTAGGGCCTAGTTTCCCTTCATTTGGGTTTCGAGTATTGAGGGTGAATTTTCTTAGAACTAAGTCCCCGACTCCGAAGTAGCGGAGATTCATTCTTGTGTTGTAGTACCTTTCGATCCTTTGTTTTTGGGCGGCCATTCGAACTAATGCGGCCTCACACTTTTCATCTAATATCTCGAAGGAGGTGTTCATGGACTCGTTGTTTGAGTCCTCGGTGGTATGTTGAAATCTGATCTCGGTTCCCCGACCTCAACTGGGATCAATGCTTCGAACTCATATACCAAAGAAAATAGGGTCTCCCCTGTGCTCGACTTCGATGTTGTTCGATATGTCCATAGTACCTCGGTAAACACTTCTTTCCATTTCCCTTTCGCGTCATCTAACCTCTTTTTCAAGTTTTGGATGATGGTTTTATTTGTGGACTCAGCTTTACCATTTGCACTTGGGTGGTAAGGCGTTGATAGGATCTTTTTGATTCTATGGTCTTTGAGGAATTTTGTTACTTTGTTGCCGATGAATTGCTTCCCATTGTCGCATGTTATCTCGGAGGGAATCCTTAATAGACATATGACGTGATCCCATATGAAGTTCATGACTTCTTTTTCTCTTATCTTTTCGAAGGCATGCTCTTCTACCCATTTCGAGAAGTAGTCAGCCATAAATAAGATAAATTGAGATTTACCTGGCATCGTTGGCAGGGGGCCGACGATGTCCATTCCCCATTTCATGAATGGCCACGGGGATATGACCAAGTGCAGTTGTTCACCGGGTTGATGGATCATCGGTGAAAATCTTTGGCATTTGTCAAATCTTCGAATAAACTCCTTGGTGTCCTTCTCCATGCTATCCCAATAATACCTCTCTCTAATCACGTTGAGAACAAAAGAATCGGCACCAGAATGATTCCCAAAAATGCCTTTGTGGATTTCTCGTAGCACATAATCAGTATCCCGTGGTCCAAAATATACTGCCAATGGTCCGTTGAAGGTCCTCCTATACAATGTTCCATTCTCGTTGAGTGAAAATCGGGTTTCTTTGGCTCGGAGGGCCCTCGATTCTTTTGGGTCCGTAGGGAGCTTCCCATGTTTCAAGTAGTCGATGTACTTGTTCCTCCAATCCCATGTTAGACTCGTTGAGTTAATTTCTGCATGACCCTCTTCGATCACTGACCTCGATAGTTGAACGACAGTCCCTGGGACAATATCATCTTCTTCAACGGATGATCCCAAGTTTGCGAGTGCATCGGCCTCGATATTCTGTTCTCGAGGTACATGGACCAGGTTCCACTCTTTGAAGCGGTGCAACATTACTTGAAGCTTGTCTAAGTATCTTTGCATCCTATCTTCTTGAACCTCGAAGCTTCTATTTACTTGGTTTACTACCAAAAGAGAGTCACATTTTGCTTCGATGACCTCTGCTCCCAGGCCTTTGGCTAATTCAAGACCTGCAACCACGGCCTCATACTCGGCCTCATTGTTAGTCAATGTTGAAGTTTTTATAGATTTTCTAATAATGTGGCCCGTAGGCGAGTTTAAAACTAAATCGAGCCCGGACACTTTCACATTCGAGGCACCGTCAGTGAAGAGGGTCCATACTCCCGATGATGTGCCCGTTTTTAACAATAATTCCTTTTCTACGTCGTGCACGAGGGCAGGCGTAAAATTTTCCACGAGGTCTGCCAAAATTTGAGACTTGATAGCCGTTCGAGGTTGATACTCGATATCGTACCCTCCGAGTTCGATGGCCCATTTGGCCAATCGACCCGATAACTCAGGCTTATGCAAAATGTTTTGAAGTGGATATGTTGTTAATACACATATAGGATGACATTGAAAATAAGGTTTCCAACTTCCTAGATGCACTTATTAATGCTAGAGGTAATTTTTCTAAATGCGGATACCTGGTTTCAGGATCTCCTAGGGTCCGATTTACATAATAGACAGGAAATTTTGTACCTTGCTCTTCTCGAACCAACACGCCACTTACCGCTACCTTGGACACGGCCAAATATAAATATAGTGTTTCATCCTCCTTCGGAGTATGAAGCAAGGGCGGGCTCGAGAGATACCGTTTCAACTCTTACAAGTCTTGTTGACACTCCGGAATCCATGCGAAGTTGTTTTTATTCTTGAATAGGGAGAAGAAATGATGACTCTGATCTGATGACCTCGAGATGAATCGACCTAAGGCTGCTATCTGCTCGGTCAGCCGTTACACGCTTTCACATGCTTACCACGGTGATCTCCTCGATGTCTTTGATTTTGTCGGGGTTGATCTCGATCCCCCTGTTTGACACCATGAAACCTAAGAACATTCCTGAGCTGACTCTGAAAGCGCACTTCTTGAGGTTGAGTTTCATGTTGTACTTTCTTAAGATATCGAATGTTACCTGCAAATGGGTCAAATGGTCCTCCGCGCGTAGGGACTTAACTAGCATGTCATCAATGTAGACTTCCATAGATTTGCATATTTGATGTTCGAACATATTATTAACTAGGCATTGATATGTTGCTCCCGCATTTTTTAGCCCGAAAGGCATTATATTATAGCAATATGTACCATACTTCGTGATAAACGAAGTCTTTTCCTGGTCCTCCGGGTTCATTTGAATTTGATTATACCCGGAGTAGGCGTCGAGAAAAGTAAGGAACTCGTGGCCAGCCATGGCATCGATCAATCGATCGATGTTAGGCAGTGGGAAAGAATCTTTAGGTTATGCTTTGTTCAAATCCTTGTAGTCTACACACATTCTAAGTTTATTACCTTTTTTGGGGACTACCACTCAGTTACCTAGCCATTCGGGGTATTTCACTTCCCTAATGGATCCTATTTTAAGGAGTTTGGTTACCTCATCTTTGATGAATGCATGCTTTAACTCGGACTGAGGGATCCCTGTCATATCTAAGTGGGACCAAGAGAAGCAATCAATGTTATCAATAAGAAATTGAATGAGTTTTTTCCTGAGTTCGGGGGTTAATCACGTTCATAGGTATAACTTTTGTTCTGGAATATGCTCGATCAACACGACCTGCTCGAGTTCTTCGACTGTGGACTTCGTTGCATCTGATTCCTCGGGGGGCGATGAAGGTTCGAGGGGTGAGGAAATATTCTTCTTCGTCCTCGACTACCTGTTCATCGGGCTCCTGTCCCTCAGGCTCAGCTGAGGGCACGAGCTGTGATTTCTATTTGGCTACCTGTTTGTCCTTTGACTTCTCCAAGGTAGATGATGTCGATATTGGTGCCAAGTCATGCACCGCGAACATATCTTTAGCTGCATGCTGCTCTCCATACACTATCTTTACGCCATCCTTTGTTGGGAACTTCATCATTTGATGCAGAGTTGATGGCATTGCCCTCATGCTATGGATCTATGGCCTTCCAAGTAAAGCATTATATCTCATCTCACCTTCGATGACATGAAACTTGGTGTCATGTATAGTTCCAGCCACATTGACTGGGAGGATGGTTTCCCCCTTCGTTGTTTCACTCGCCATGTTAAATCCATTCAGGACTCGAGGGGTGGGTATGATTTGGTCGAGCAGCCCGAGCTGATCTACGACCCTCGACCTGATTATATTGGCCGAACTACCTAGATCCACGAGCACACGTTTAACTTGAACTTTATATAAAAGGATAGATATTACCAGTGCATCATTATGAGTCTGATATAAGGTCTCGATCTCCTCCTCGCTGAAATTAAGGATGTCCTCAGGTATGTAGTCCCGAGTCCTCTTCTCCCTTATGATGGATACTTCCATTCGTTTGAATATGGGTCCTTGTGGGACGTCGATTCCTCTGATGATCATGTGATGACATGTTGGGGCTTTTCTGGTTCATTCTTCCTGTTTGCATCTCTCTCTCGAAAATGGTTCTTTGCCCGGTCGTAGAGAAATTCTCGAAGGTGCCCCTCGTTGAACAATCGGGCTACCTCCTCTCAAAGCTGTCTGTAGTCCATGGTCCTATGACCATGAGTACCATGATACTTTCACATTACGTTAGGGTTCCTTTGAGAGGGATCGGTCTGTATGGGATTGGGCCATCTAATATCTCTAATCTTGCCGATGGCTGATACGATGTCTGAGGCATAGATGTTGAAGTTATATTCTAACAATTGGGGTGCTTCCATGGGTCCCGAGTGCCTTTCAAACCCGGTCTTGCTCATGAGTCCCTGGTAACTTTGGCCTCGATCCGCTCTTAGATCATTTCGAGGTATGTTACGCCTTGAAGTGTTTCTTCTATCTTCGATGTATGGCTGATATCTTTCCTTGTTTAGCCTTGGCTCCCTTTCTGTATTTCTTTGTTCCTTTGCTAGTAGCCTTCTCGGATAAACTGAGCCTGAGGGGGCTCCCAACCGGTCGTCCTCAACCCTAATTTTCGATTGGTACCTGTTGTGCACATCTGCCCAAGTTACGGCGGGATACTCTATCAAGTTCTGCTTCAGCTACCTCGAACTATTGAGCTTCATTCATTCAGTCCCTGTGTGAAGGTCTGTACAACCCAATCATCGGATACTGGTGGTAATTCTATTCTTTCCAACTGGAAATGGAAGACGAACCCCCTCAGCATCTTTTTCTCTCTTTGCTTGATTTTGTATACATCGGACTTCCTCGTTGCAACCTTTATGGCACCAGCATGTGCCTTTACAAATGAGTCCACCAACATAGCAAACGAATCTATTGAGTTCGGGGGCAGGTTATGATACCACATCATGGCTCCCTTGGACAAGGTTTCTCCAAATTTCTTCAGTAAGACAGACTCAATCTCGTCGTCCTTCAAATCATTTCCTTTTATACCACAAGCATATGTGGTGATATTCTTGTTGGGATCTGTGGTCCCGTTATATTTGGGATGTCGAGCATCCTGAACTTCTTTGGAATGGGCTTCGGGGCTGCACTCGGTGGGAATGGTTTCTGCACAAACTTCTTCGAATCCAGTCCCTTCAAGACCGGAGGTGCTCCCGGGATCTGGTTGACCCTCGAGTTGTAGGTTTTCACTTTCTTATCATTGTCCTCTATCTTCTTTTCTCCTGACTCAATCCTCTTGGTGAGTTCCTCGAGCATTTTCATAATGGTGGGGTCAGCTCCCATCCCCTTGTTACTTGATATTTCTGGGGTTGGCTCGACTTGAGGAGTTGTTTCTGCTCCTGCTCCGCTCGGAGTCTTTTGTTGACTCTATAACTAAGCGATAGCCACTTGTTGTGCTTGCAACATCTAGAAAATTACTTGTAGACTAACTTCTCTTTCTTCTCGAGCATGTGTCCCTTGTGCGTCAGGTTGGTCCCCTCCACGTACACTTCCTTCAATATCAGTACCCAAATCGACATGCAAAGCAATGTGTGAACCTACATCGACAGGGTTTGGTGCTTGTGCTACCCTAGGGTTTAGCGGTGGCACACCGGCCCCTGGAGGTATTACACTGTTTTCTCCATGGAAACCAAGACCGTCGTTTCCAGGTACGTTTTCTAAGTTAGACATATTTGAACCTGAAATCAAAGAATCTTTGGATAAGAAAAAGTGTGAAGAATAACGTGTGTTATCATAAAACTAGCACCAAAATAATCACTATTATCTTTAGCACCATGGTGGGCGCCAAACTGTTTACCTCGAAAATTGGTGTTAACAATTATATTTAATTTGTGGTTCTAAAAATATGTGATTTATTTCAATACTCGTAAATAAGCAAGAAATATTAGATGTAAATAAGAAGAATATGATAACCAAACCAGTTGTTGTCAAAGGAACGGGGGCCTCGAGCTCAGTAGCCTCGGGGTCTCGAGGTCGGTTAGTAGTAATGAAGTATGAACAATAAATGAAGAACAATAAAGTTGAAGAATAATCTTGAGCACAGTAAACGAGAAAAACATAGTAGAATGTTTTATAGCAGTGAATTGATGATCTTTACAAAATGAATGGAGTCCTCTTTATATAGGAGGGGAAAATACATTTCTATTTACAGTAAGAAATACTATTGGTATAGTTGTATAACCGCCTAGTACGGATTTGTACGAACCAATCGTGAGATTTGCGTCTTGACCTATATGCCCTTGAGAAATTCTCGCTTTTTCTTGACTGTCATCGATTTTGCACTGCCTCGAGGTAGGCCGTGTCGGGCCTTCGATATGCTCTCTCGAAGTATGCATTCTGAGATTGGGCTCGAACTTTACTTCGAGCCTTCCGAGCTCGAGCTCGGCATAATAGAGACTTTGAAATTGGACTCCTCCGATTTTGACCGTATACATTGATGTCTTGCATATTTGTCGAAATTGTGCTTACTTCTCAGGAATTTCAGCATAAACCCTTTGATCTCCAACATTAATAGATATTCAAGGTACTTTAACTCTTATTTCGTTTATGATTCTACTTTCTCTCACAGTTAATTCTTATTCTATTACAACTCTTAGTCTTAACATGTAGTATTTCCAGTTATGTCCTTTCTTATGACTTCTTGTGAAAATTAATATAAATAATTAAGGGTATAAAAGTCTATCAATATCTTAGGGATATCTTAATCGTTCGACATTTAGCGTTTTACATATAAATTGTTGATACCCAATTTTTTTCATATATATTTTGTAAATACATATATACTTTCAAAATAGTGCATGAGCACCAACCAGCATTTTCCCATAATTTTTAAAGATTTTTAAATCAATTTATTACCATATTTTATTATATAAATAATCATTAATTATATCACAAATAATTTTTATGATGATTTAATCATCTAATTTAATCATTTATATCCATACTAAGCTTTAAATATTTTGGTACATTTATTATAATTACATTTGTATTTTTACACTAAAATTGCATATTTTGCAATACTAGCCCATATGTATGCATAATTACATTATTTATACAGAAAATAAATTTTTATATTTTTATAATGTTAAGTAATTATTTTAAATCATTTTTATGCACAAGTGATATTTTGTTATTTATTAATTATTTTTTATAAATTATTTATTTGTTAAAATGGGTATTTAAAATCTAGCCCCTAAAATCCCCATTTCCGGATTTAACCCAACACCCTTACTAGCCCAATATCCCTAGCCCAAGACCTATTAGACAATCCCTATACCCATTTAAAAACACCCGACGCAGGACCCTTCTAATCGTGATTGTTGATCTTTAAAGATCAACAGTCCATATCTAATTTCCCCCTTCTTAACTATACCAAACCCCAACCCTAAATAATTTACCTCTTCACCCGCCGCCCTTAAACTCTCATACTCCCCTTCTCTCCCTTTCAAACCCTAGCGCCATCACTCCCAATCCTCTCCGATTCTAGCTCAAGCATGGAATCAATCCATGATTTGCTTACCTATTTTGTAATATTCTGCCCTTATACGCATGTTGTTGACATCACTTGGTTCTTGCCCTATTTTTGGCAAGAACTACCTCAATAACGGGTATATTCACCCTGATTTTATGAAGATCTGGACGATCTTCCGTCTCTATACATGCTATATTAAACGGTCCTTGTATTTTTGGCCCGATTCAAGGCATCAGTCTCAACTAGGGTTTGAGATCTTTCCTTGTTATTTACTGATTTCTGATTGATACTCTTTCCTATCTCGTATTTGACTGATATTTTCCTTATTTCTGCTTAATCTACCGTGTTCCTTTATTTTCTTACTTTATTTCACCCTAAATCTGATTTTAATCGATCTTTGTATGATATTTTCCTTATTCTCTGTTGTATCCTCTTATTTTAAGTGTTACTTGCATGATTACATTCTCGGATTCTCTGTTAGCTTATTGAACTCCCTTGTTTATGTATTATTTGCCCTACAGATTAGACCATGTTTCATGTTTATACTATAATACTATATAAACCCCTCCCCTTTCCCCTTTTAGAGACCGGAATCACTATATTCTCACTAAAGAACTTAGGGCTTGGTTCTGTATTCTCTTGGCCTCTCCCCTTTATTTCTGGTCTTGGCCGGCTGAAAGCTAAGGCCAAATAATTCTGGCTCTCGACTATTGTGGTGTATTTCTTGTTTTCTTGCCTAACTGGTGAGTGACTATCCCTTTTGTCATTTTACTTCTATGAACTGTTTGTGAGCCAGCATGTTTAAAGTCTATTATGAGCACGACTCTACCACTTTCATGTTTATGTGATTTTCTTTAGTTCTATAAACGACGCTATTAGTTCTGAGACTGTTTATATTGAATAACATGAATCCTCTTAGGTATTAGCTTAATGTCTTTTAACTTGTTTCATATATGTTGTTTTGCTAGTACTGAACTTTTCCTAAACATAGCATCTTTAGGTTAATACTAGTATGTTCATTAGCTAATCAGTCCTGAATCTTTATAAACTTGTATTATTATGTCTTGGTTGTATTAAGTCCCTTTTCTGTCATTCATGTCCTTTGATAACTTGTCTGCTGGTGTGTCTTGCATTCCTTGGATTCCACATGATTACTTCACTTTTGCCTTAATACCATGTCTCGATGTTCCCGGGTTTATTTGGGCATATGAAGGCTCCCTATAGTGTAATTGTTACCATTATGTAAATCATTTGATATAAAGGGTTGTAATAACATATTTGGGGGATATTTAGTGAATCTGGGGAGCTTTACTTATATCTTTTTTGTAAAAACTAGGTAGAAATCTTGCCTAGAGGATTTAATTACGCTGATCAAACTATGTGAATACTATGATGTGTTTAAAAATCCTACCTATAGGACTTTCATGATCATTTTGATTATATGTTTTTACATTTGCATACTAGAGATCCTGCATATAGGACTTTCATTTAATTCTGTACATTAGAAATCCTGTTCATAGGATCTATACATGTTTTCAACAAATGTGCATTAGCAATCATGCCTATAGGACTTTGTTGTGTGAGAAATTATCTTTCATGGCAATCTGTTTAAATTCTGCCTTTATACGGTTAATAGATATCATGCATATAAGACTAAAATCAGTTTCAAACTTAGAAATCCTGCCTATAGGGTTTAGATCAATCCTGCAATAGATATCATGCCTATAGGACTAAAATTAGCATTTAGAAATCATGCCTATAGGGTTCAAATCAATTCAGCATTTAGAAATCATGCCTATAAGGTTTAAATCAATTCAGCAATTAGAAAGCATGTCTATAGGATTGAAAATGAGTAAAACCTATCTCTATAGATTAAAATCTGTGATACACCTAGAAATCATGTCTATAGGACTGTAATTAATAAGCTCGTAGAAATCATGCCGATAAGATCATGTTGGTCGATTCTGAATCCATTCGCTACTGCCAGTCACTTAGGCAATATATCTGTAGGACTTAATAAAGATCGTGGGGTTATAATTGTGACATATTACTTCTTGAAGTGCCCAGGTTCATGATGAATAAAATCAGTAGGCAAACAAATAGGTCTTAATGCTCACCTTAATAAAACTATCTCTACATTCTGTTTTCCCACATAGATATCTTGCCTATAGGATTCTAAAGTTAATAAAGTTTGTTGATTCAATTGCATACTTTTTGTTGTCTATGTGTGGAGGTCAATGTAAGCCCATACTTATTTCTTATCTGAAAGTCCTATTTGTTATTGCTTGTCGCCTAGATTTTAAATTTTAGTAATATAGGTTGGTCTAGAACTACCCCCAAATAGAGGTCCTAATACCTCCAGGGCCATAGGTAAGGTACGGGTAGTGCACGCATAAGGAACGAGCTAGAAACTGCTAGAACGCTTAAGTAACAATTTAAAGATAGTAATTGGGTAGTAATGAGATGATAGCTTGCGTTAATACTATGAGTAACACCCCCACTTGAGGGAGTTACCAAGTATTGTATGGAATGATCCTATAGGCTAAAAAACTTAGCACCCCTTATACTCTTGTTTAAAATAGATTGAATATCCTATTTGTCCAAGTCGCTTTCTCCCCGTTTTACACTAATTATCTTAATTTAAGTTCGGTCGGGACCCACCGTTGTGGACCTCGAGGGGTGCCTGACACCCTCCCTTCAAGGTAATTTGAGCCCTTACCGATCTCTGGTGATGTAAACTGGTTAAATGAGTTAATTGATCTAGGTTCCATAACGCACCTTAATCCGTTAGGTGGAAACTCTTCCAATTTCTTAAACCCATCCCGAAAAGGAGTTTGTCCCAAAACGTCGAAACCCAATTTCGCGAGAAAAAAGGGGCGCGACAACATGGCGACTCTGCTGGGGATATTTTTAGGCTCTTACCACAGCGAACCTAATTTTTGTGAATTAGTCTTTAAGCATGCCTTTATTATTCCGTCAATACTTGAACGGCCTTCCCCTTCCTACTTTATGTGAGTTTATTTGCCTATTTTCAGCCATTTACGCTTTCTCTTAACTGTTTTATTACTCTTTACTATGGAAACTAACTTGTATCTTTGTTTCCTTTCTTAAATGCCTTTATAATTATTAAATACCGCATTTATCACTTTTTTTCATTGTTCAAATACGTGACAACGTGCTATTTTCTGTTGCATAAATCATGCTCAACATCATATTCCACTTGTGCGTAATCAATATCATAGAAACTCTTTATGAGTGTTTGCACGCTTCCTCTATCACCCTATTTGAATTTGGAAAGGCTTATTTGTGGTAAAACTAGTCGATCAGCGGTGCAGTCGACGGTTTCGTGTCTTTCCCCTTCAAGTTGTCCGCTTGAGGGTACCAGTCTAGACCTCTATAGAAACCTTACTCTGATTATGATTGTACATGCATCATAGTCAAACCTAGCCTGGGTTAATATGTTTTCCACATAATAACCCTTTAAGAAAAGCCTTGTCCGAAGTCCACAGGGATTTCCATAATCCCAACGGACGCAACCATGATTTGTGCATTAATTTGGAGAAATAAGTGCCAATATGCTAATCGTTAATGTATAAATAGTCGAATCTAGAGGGGGAAAGGGTCTAACCTTATTTGTTTTGTAGAAAATGAGGCACAAAGTCCCCAGGTTTAGCATGGTCGTAACATACCCCCATTGTTGCTAGATTGGTGGAAAGACCTTCCGTCAAGTGATAAAACCATGTGAAAAGAGTCCTTGGAAACCTACCTTCCTTATTAGACATCCAACCAAACCACATGTTGATCGAAGTTGCTACTATGTTTTGGGACGGAGAAAGGGCCGTATTCCATTTTGGCAACATATAAATGACCCCTCTTTTGGAGGAAATAGGGGGATTTGATGGACTACCTTGGACAATTCTGGTCTATTGGTGCCAGAAAATCGCACTCCCCGAGGGTTTCTGAAAATGATGGGTTTGAAAAAGAATGATGACCTGGTGTGTCTGAAGAAGTCCTATATAACCTTCGACTTCCTTTATGAACGATACGTTCATGGCAAATCTTATTATATCTTTCATGATGAATTCTCCATCACTTCCTTGGGTTGGATTCATCGCAGGGTTTTCGTGTTTGTTGTCTGCTTCTTGGGTATGATAGTGTTTCCAAGCAAAAAAGGACAGAATTCACACCAGACTGGCCATGGTAACCAAAGCCTTAATGGGGGAATCTAGGGACAAACATATACTATTGTTCCTATGATTATAGCAGACATATATTGAGCCTTGGATCGCAGCTAGAAAGGGTTCAAACACTTCGAGGGTTGTAATCTGCTACTACATATTTGGTTGCTAGAACATTTCCAGAGAGGTCAATACCGCCAAGAGTTTCCACGAAGACCGTGGAACAATCACATAGCCTTTCACCACCCCAAGAGAATGATCTTTATCCCAGATAGGTTTTCTCAACCAGAGAATGCTACAGAATGGGTGCAATTTTTGGACAACTTGACTGAGGACTAGGTTCACTGGATGTTCGAGTGGTTCCCCACCAATGAGTTCATCATCCGATCTAGGGACACTCCACACTTGGTGTTGATCGGGTTAAGGAGTATACACCCCCTATGTTCCTATCACTGTCATGAGACAAGCTGGTAGAAAATAGATTATACCACGAGTCTCCAAAATGAGTCACTACAGCGCGGATTTCCAAGATGATGACATCCCATATAAATGTGAAGCTCAACATATGTGGCATTTGAAGATTATTGTGGAAAGGTACAACATCAAGCTGAATCGATATCACACAGGGCATGTGTACTTTTACCCATCATGGTTGGAAGACTGCATAGCGGGAATAGTCGAGCCAGGGGTCTGTCGAGGAAATAGAGTCATAGATGAAGCTGGCGAAGCACAGGTGAAGTATAACAGACTGCGCAAAAGGTATCATGAGTCCGAGGCTGAGCATCTGGAACAACACAAGACTGATATGGAATTAATCAATGAGTGGAGGGAAATGGCTACAAGATCAAATGAAAGGCTAGAATATCTGGAGCAGGGTCTGATGGAGCTGGAAGGGAAGATAAGGAAAAGAGTCATAGACTGCCAGAATGCTGAAGGTATCGAAGGAGGACATCTCGCCAGGGAATACCTGCTGCTGGACATGCACGACCTGGGGAACCTGATCGATGGATCCAAGAGAACCAGGTCTGGAGAAGGTACTTCTAGGACCAAGTACATTAGGCTTATTCGTTTTTGCTTTTCGAATGTAATAAGGCCAAGTGCCATTAGTGACTTACCTTATTGTCATTTTAGATTCGTCTTATTTATTGCATTAATGAAATGAGGCAATTATTGGCATTAAATTCTCCAAATCTACTTGTCGCTAGGCCTACCCGGCATAACGAGACTCCCAAGTTAGGACGCAGATTTGCATTCCCGCAATATATGTTTAAATACTACAAACAATTTTTAGAACTCTCACTAACTTGGTTACCTTTTGTTTTTCTTTATTTTTAATTATTCTCATCCCCTACGGTTGGTTCACACATACTGGCATCATCAGCTTACCACACTAGATCCAGAGACCCTCCACCTCTTCCTCCTCCAAGTGCATCAAAAGGCAAAGGGAAAGCTAAGATGGATTATATGAGTGGCGTCAGAAAAGATAACCCCACACATGCTGAGAATGTGGAAACTTCTGATGGTCAAAGTACTCCGACACCAAATGACTTGGTTTCACGGCTTGAACAGAAGATACTTGAACTAAAGAGTGAGCTTGAGCAGGTCCATAATTTGGAAAACCTCTCCCTAACACTAAACGTCCCAGATATCAACCATCTAAATACCCAAAACCCGTCACCTCCTCAGAATACACCCAACCAACGCCCGCAGAATCCTCCTGCACCCCACCAATATACAATCCCTCCTCAAAATCCTTTACCCATACCTACACCTCCTCAACATCAGCATCTCCCGACTCAATGTCCGCAAACCACTTATCACACTCCTCAGAATACCCATCATCCTACCCTCGATCCCCAAAATTCAACCAATGATCACCATTACACCCCAAACTCATGGCATTCATCAATACAACTCCATATACGTGGAAACCTTACCCCACTTCGATCAACCAATCTCATATACACTGGAATCCGCTGAAAAGGACCTGCTCATTAAGAACATGGCAGAAGAGCTCAAGAAACTCACAAGCCGAGTTTAGGGTGTTGAAGGAAGCAAAGGAATCGAAGGTTTGAATTATGAGGATGTGTGCATTCAGCCAGATGTGGAACTGTGGGAGGGTTATAAACCTTCTAAGTTTGAGATGTTCGATGGAATGGGTGACCCAAAAGTTCATTTAAGAACTTACTGTGATAAGCTTGTAGAGGTCGGAAAGGACGAAAGGATTCGTATGAAGTTGTTCATGAGAAGCCTTACTGGAGACGCTCTGTCTTGGTACATAAGTCAAAATCCCAAGAAATGGGCTAATTGGGTAAGCATGGCGTCAGACTTCATGGATAGGTTCAGATTCAACACAGAAAATGCACCAGACGTCTTCTATATCCAGAATCTCAAGAAGAAGCCCACTGAGACTTTACACGAGTATACTACTCGATGGAGATCAGAAGCAGCAAAGGTTACGCCGGCATTAGATGGAGAGCAGACGAACAAGTTCTTTGTCAGGGCTCAGGATCCACAATATTACGAAAGGTTAATGGTAATCGAGAATCACAAGTTCTCTGATATCATAAAGCTCGGAGAAAGGATCGAGGAAGGTATCAAAAGCGGAATGGTGACAAATTTTGAGGCACTGCAGGCCATGAATAAAGCACTACAATCAGGTGGCATATCAAAGCATAAAGAAGTGGGAACAGTAACGGTTGCCCAAGGTCCGAAATCTCCATTTGTGTACCAAACACCTCCACCCACATACCAACCTTCACCTCCTAGATATCCCCAACCCGCTACCGCCTACCACACTTATAATACCCAACCAGCCTATTATCATTCACCTCCAACTCGTCCAAATTACCAAAAACCCAGGACCAATTTTAATCGCAAACCACCTAGACAATACACCCCTATTGTTGAACCCATTGACCAATTGTATGAAAGATTAAAAGTTGTTGGATATGTCAGCCCTATTCCCGTCGTGGCTATGGAAAACTCGTCACAATGGGTCAACCCACACAAGACGTGTGCATACCATTCTGGTATGAAGGGATATACTATTGATGAATGTCGCACCCTGAAAGATAAGATCCAAACACTGATTGATACCAAGGTCATACAGGATAAAGAAACCACACCCAATGTCCGCAACAACCCCCTCCCAATTCATAAGGGTGAAGGATTCAATGTAACAAAAACCGATAAAAAGAATGGGATCCCGAGGGATCAATCGGACTTATTCGGGAAGGTGATGATACTAAGAAGCCGGCAGTCACGCTCAATCCCATTGTGGTACAGGTACAGCCACCAGTCAAAGTTGAGGTAGCCGCATCGGCTCCCTTTGAAGTAGATTTGACACCACCTGCAGCTACACCTGCTCCTTTTGAGGTAGAAGTATCCACACCTTTCACTGTGACGGTGACATCCACACCGCCCTTTAGTTCCAATATTGTACCTTGGGATTATGTTGTCGAGGTTAGGAGAAAGAGGAAAGCAATGCGCTGCACAAGGGATGACCAGAACGGGCAGAATTTACACACCTGAGCATTTGGGAGAGACCAGTAAGAAAGCTTTTAACAAACAACCCGTCATTGAAACTGGTATGGACGACCTCTGGAGGAAAGTACAAGCAAGGGAGTATTCTGTTGTTGATCATCTGAATAAGACTCCCGCCCAGATATCCATCTTATTGTTGCTGCAAAATTCTGAAGCACACATGAATGCTCTGATGAAGGTACTGAATGAAGCTTATGTGCCCAACAACTTTACTAGCGGAGAAATGTCCAATACGGTGGGACAAGTGTTGGAAAGCCATAAGATCACCTTCCATGAAGACGAATTTCCACTTGAAGGATTAAGCCACAACAGGGCACTACACATCACAGTGCAATGTGAAGACAAGTTCATTGCCAGAGTTCTGATAGACTGAGGGTCCAGCCTCAACATCTATCCGTTGACAACTCTGCAAAGGTTGGGCATGGGCCTACATGAAATACGAGCAGGATCTATGAATGTGAAAGCATTCAATGGGTCACAAAGAGCCACGATTAGAGAAACCAACCTATTCTTGCAAATGGGTCTTACCTGGTTCGATGTTGAATTTTAGGTGCTAGACATATTCGCCTCCTACAATCTGCTAATGGGACAGTCTTGGATATATGCCGCTAGAGTTGTCGCATCTACTTTGCACCAAATGGTAAAATTTGCATGGGACCATCAAGAAGTGATCATCCATGGAGATGGGGAGCAACCCCATTTACACCAGTCAGACTGTTCCGGTGGTAGAAAATAAAAGGAAGTTAGGTGGAGAAACCTACCATCGCATCGAACGGGTTAACGTGATTGAGAAAGATAAATTGTGGAGTAGCAAAATAGAGAGCATACTGGCATGGGCAGGGTGTGCACCTAGTAAGGGGCTTGGTAAAAAGCTTCAAGTATCTCCAAACCAGTACAGCCGAAGCGCCATGGCACAATCTTCGGGCTCGGATATCAGTACACCTGGCAGGAATATCAGAATTGGTCACCACCATGCGTGGTCCATACTATACTCTTGAGCAACCCGTGCCGCACCTGAATCAGACCTTCCATCAGGCCGATACAATATGGGGATCAGAGGAAGAAGAAGCCTTGGCAGCATTGAGGAATTTGTTCTTGGAAGACGATGATATGGATTGTTGTGTAATAGTTAAGGAGGAGGAGGAGGAAGAAGGCCTCACTATCCAGACAGTGGAGAAGGGATCATCTCTCAAGAACTAGAACGCTAAACCATCAAGGGCTCGACGAGTCCCCGGGTAGAAAGGTTGATAGTACTGTTTACTTTTGAAAATGATTTCTTCTTTGGCATTTTGTTTTAAATAATATTGTTAGTGCTTCATTTTGAAAAACATTACTTGGGTTATTGAAATCATTTTGTTTAAAATTTTAAATGGCTTGATGTTTTATTATTACTATTTTTCTTTCATATCTTTATCCCTACAGTATTACTATTTGTTATCTTGATGAACCAACGACTGTGACATGTAATGAGACAATGCAACAAAAGCACAATGACTCAGAAGAAATAAAAGAAGAGGATGTAATACCTGAGGAAGTTTTCAGAGAAGTGGAGAACTTTGAGAACAAGCCCAAGTCCAACCTGGACGAGACCGAGATAATCAACTTGGGAGATTCCGAAACCGTCAAGGAAACCCATGTAAGCATCCATTTGTCACAGTCAGAGAAAAGAAGAATACACTCGATTCTTGAAAGAATATGAGGATATCTTTGCATGGTCATACGACGATATGACAGGGTTGAGCACATCCATAGTGGCTCACAAGTTACCTACAAATCCAATGTGTCCGCCAGTGAAGCAGAAACTCAGGAAATTAAAGCTAAACATGATCCTGAAAATCAAGGAGGAAGTCACCAAGAAGATCAAAGCCAAGGTCCTCAGAGTAGTTGAGTACCCAACCTGGTTGGCCAACATTATACTGGTTTCGAAGAAAGATGGAAAGTCAGAGTCTGTGTTGATTATCGGGATCTAAACAGAGCAAGTCCCAAGGATGATTTCCCGCTACCAAATATACACATTCTCATCGACAATTGCGCCAAGCATGAACTCCAGTTCTTTGTAGATTGCTTCGTGGGTTACCATCAGATTTGGATGGACGAAGAAGATGCAGAGAAAACAGCCTTCATATTGAACTGTGGGTTCGGTCACAATTCAATAAAATTTCCGTTTTCCCCACAATCAGAAACTGGGGAAGAATTTTGAGGAGGACCCTCAAAATTCCGAAGCAAGTTCAGTCAACAGGAGCATACAGAATGGTCAGAAAGTTTATCTAGTTAACTGGGGCAGAATTTTGAGAAGGACCCTCAAAATTCTACGGTAGAGGAAGTAGCAATGTCTCTAAATATGTCACAGTTACTGGTTCATCCAACTAATTTCTAAAGTGCTTATCACTATGTCTTTGAAAACCATACACGCATGTTTTTGGAAAGAAAACTTTACTTTTAGCAATATGCTACCCCTGACAACTTGAGCAGGATCCTCGGACATAATGGAGCAGATCAAGAAAGCAAAAGGCACGAACCAACCTCCTCCGCAAAACTCACAAATTTTTCTTTGGATGCAGGAATATGTCATCATCATAAGCATCGTCACAACAACACAATTGATATACACGAAACACATTGTCATATAAGAATACTTCACTCTTACTCTTACATTCGCATGAGGCTAAGCCCTTCCTCCCTTTGCATAAGGCTAAGAATTTTCTTCTCTTTGCATGAGACTAAACTCTATCTCAATTCCTGCATGAGGCTAAGCCCTGCCTCTTTAATTGCATAAGGCTAAGCATTGTCTTCCCTTTGCATGGGACTAATCTCTGTGTCAATTCCTGCATGAGGCTAAGCCCTGCCTCCCATTTTCATAAGGCTAAGTATTTCCTTCTCTTTGCATGAGACTAAGCTCTGTCTCAATTCCTGCATGAGGCTAAGCCATGCCTCCTCAATTGCATAAGGCTAAGCATTGCCTTCTCTTTGCATGAGACTAAGCTCTGTCTCAATTCTTGCATGAGGCTAAGTCATGCCTCTTCAATTGCATAAGGCTAAGAATTGCTTTCTCTTTGCATGAGTCTAAGCTCTGTCTCAATTCCTGCATGAGGCTAAGCCCTGCCTCCCATTTGCATAAGGCTAAGCATTGCCTTCTCTTTGCATGAGACCAAGCCCTGTCTCAATTACTGCATGAGGCTAAGCCCTGCCTCCTCAATTGCATAAGTCTAAGCATTGCCTTCTCTTTTCACGAGACTAAGATTTGTCTCAATTCCTGCATGAGGCTAAGCCCAGCCTCCTCAATTGCATAAGGTTAAGCATTTCCTTCTCTTTGCATGAGACTAAGATTTGTCTCAATTCCTGCATGAGGCTAAGCCCTGCCTCCCATTTGGATAAGGCTAAGTGTTGCCTTCTCTTTGCATGAGACTGTGTCACTCTCTCCCTCCGCATAAGTGTTGCTTTATTCGACACTTTGCATTACTTTTTTCTCTTGGGGCTAAACTTTGCCCCCAAACCCCACACAAGACTAAGCTTTGTCTTGTTATTACCTCTAGCATCATGTCTCTGCACCTCATGGGCTAAAATATAGACAACCTTCTCCGAAGGCGTCATAGTCTGAAGGCACCATCCTCACAGCCGGAAGACATCATGCCATGGCCTGAGGATCCCTCAAATTTGCACATAATTATTCAAAGGCGTCATGGTTCGGAGGCACCATCTTCATGGCCCGAGAACATCATTTCATGGCCTGTGAATCCCTTACCGTACAATTCATGGCCTGGGACATCATGGTCTAAGGACGTCATCCTTCCCGTCCAAAGACAATCACCATGGTCCAAAGGGAATTTGAATCATGTTTAAATTTACAAATTCTATACGCATATATTGTATTTTGAGTTTGCAGGCAGTTTCAGGAGCAATCGTTCTCCTAACAGGAGAAATCTTCGCTCCTGTTTCCATTCAACACTCATATCCCTCAAATTGTTTCAAGTGTAACCGATCATCATCGGTACCCAGTCTCATTTATCTGTAACCATTTTTCAAATCCCAATTGATCGTATTCGGAACACCTTGTCCGTTCTTGCAACAACTCCATTGGCTTACTCCACCGTTGGATCCAGAACTACACATAGCCTAATTCCTCTAAAACCAGGGATATGTAGGCAGCTCGGAAACCGGAGTGCAGCCTATATCTTTCAAATCGTCATATTCGGTCAAAATTGGTCATCATGTCTTTACCCGACAACTCTTTCATCCTTTCCGGAAAAAGAGGGGCAGCTGTTGATACTCAATTTTTCCCATATATATTTTGTAAATACATATATACTTTCAAAATAGTGCATGAGCACCAACCAGTATTTTTTCATAATTTTTAAAGATTTTTAAATCAATTTATTATCATATTTTATTATATAAATAATCATTAATTGCATCACAAATAACTTTTATGATGATTTTATCATCTAATTTTATTATTTATATCCATACTAAGCTTTAAATATTTTGGTACATTTATTATAATTAAATCTGAATTTTTAGGCTAAAATTGCATATTTTACAATAATAGCTCATATGTATGCACAATTACATTATTTATACAAAAATGACTTTTTATATTTTTATAATGTTAAGTAATTATTTTAAATTATTTTTATGAACAGGTGATATTATGTTATTTATTAATTATTTTTTATAAATTATTTATTTGTTAAAATGGGTATTTAAAATCTAGCCCCTAAAATCTCCATTTCCGGATTTAACCCAGCACCATTACTAGCCCAAGACCTATTAGCCCAATCCCCATACCCATTTAAAAATCCCCGACCCAGGACCCTTCTAATCGTGATCGTTGATCTCTAAGATCAACGGTCCATATCTAATTCCCCCTTCTTAACTATACCAAACCCCAACCCTAACTCATTTAACTCTTTACCCTCCGCCCTTAAACTCTCATACTCACCTTCTCTCTCTTTCAAACCCTAGCACCATCACTACAATCCTCTCCGATTCCGGCTCAAGCATGAAATCAATACATGATTTGCTTACCTATTTTGTAATATTACGCCCTTATACGCATGTTGTTGACATCACTTGGTCCTTGCCCTATTTTTGGCAAGAACTACCTCAATAACGGGTAGATTTACCCTGATTTTATGAATATCTGGACGATCTTTCGTCTCTATACATGCTATATTGAACGGTCCTTGTATTTTTGGCCCGATTCAAGGCATCAGTCTCAACTAGAGTTTGAGATCTTTACTTGCTCTTTACTGATTTCTAATTGATACTCTTTCCTTTCTCGTATTTGACTGATATTTTCCTTATTTCTGCTTAATCTACCGTGTTCCTTTATTTTTTACTTATTTCGCCCTAAATCTGATTTTAATCGATCTTTGTATGATATTTTCCTTATTCTCTATTGTATCCTCTTATTTTAAGTGTTACTTGCATGATTACATTCTCGGATTCTCTGTTAGTTTTCTTGTTTTCTTGCCTAACTGGTGAATGACTATCCCTTTGTCCTTTTACTTCTATGAACTATTTGTGAGCCAGCATGTTTAAAGTCCATTATGAGCACGACTCTGCCACTTTCATGTTTATGTGATTTCCTATAGTTCTATAATTGATGTTATTAGTTATGAGACTATTTATATTGAATAACATGAATCCTCTTAGGGATTAGCTTAATGTCTTTTAACCAGTTTCATATATGCTCATTTTGTTAGTTCTGAACTTGTCCTAAACTTTGCATCTTTAGGTTAATACTAGTATGTTCATCATCTAATCAGTCTTGAATCTTTACAAACTTGTATTATTATGTCTTGGTTGTACTAAGTCCCTTTTCTATCATTTATGTCCTTTGATAACTTGTCTGTTGGTGTGTCTTGCATTCCTTGGATTCCACATGATTACTTCACTTTTCCCTGTATACTTATCTTAATTAAACTTTTCAGATTTTAACTTATTAAAATTGTGTACTTGAGCATGAACAACTTTCCAAATCTTGTCAATTTGTCTTCTTAGTGCAATTCTGCCTACATATTCTGTGTTTTAAACTAAGTGATGATGGCTTTTCTAAACTCAAACCTATTTTAAAATTTGTCCTTTACCAATGTCTGTTTTTGTATACTGCTACCTCAAACTCCTACTCTTAGGTCCTTAGGTTCTATCCTTAACCTCCTCAGTGTGAGCACTGCTCGGGGTCCATGTGAGACCCTTGTGAACTCTGATACACTGGGGTTTGGTTTTTAATCTCCTTTGAATTATTTCTGAGCATTTGGTTCTCTAGTGTAAGCATTGCCCTGGGTCCCCTGAGGCCCTTGGAAACTTTGACACACTGGAAACCTGGTTCCAATGTACTATGAATCCCTATGTTGTGTTGTTGTTATGGTGGAAGGCCTGGTTCCCGGGTTTATTTGGGCCTATGAAGGCTACCTATAGTGTAACTGTTACCATTATGTAATTCATTTGATATTCTGGGTTGTAATAACTTTGTAATAACAGATTTGGGGGATATTTAGTGAAGCTGGGGGGTTTTATTTATATCTTTTTTGTTAAAACTGGGGAGAAATCCTGCCTATGGGATTTAATTACGCTGATCAAACTATGTGAATACTATGTTGTGTTTAGAAATCCTGCCTATAGGACTTTGTTGTGTGAGATAATTATCTTTCCTGGCAATTTGTTTAAATTCTACCTTTATACAGTTAATAGATATCGTGCCAATCAGTTTCAAACTTAGAAATCCTGCCTATAGGGTTTAAATCAATCCTGCAATAGATATCATGCATATAGGACTAAAATTAGCATTTAGAAATCATTCCTATAGGGTTCAAATCAATTCAGCATTTAGAAATCATGCCTATAAGGTTTAAATCAATTCAGCAATTAGAAAGCATGTCTATAGGATTGAGAAGGAGTAAAACCTATCTCTATAGATTAAAATATGTGCTACACCTAGAAATCCTATCTATAGGCCTGTAATTAATCTCGTAGAAATCATGCCTATAGGATCCTGTTGGTTGATTCTGAATCCATTCGCTACTACCAATCACTTAGGCAATATATTCGTAGGACTTAATAATGATCTTGGGGTTATAATTGTGACATATTACTGCCTGAAGTGCCCAGGTTCATGATGAATAAAATCAGTAGTCAAACAAATAGATCTTAATACTCACCTTAATAAAACTGCCTCTGCATTCTGTTTTCCCACATAGATATCTTGCCTAGAGGATTCTAAAGTTAATAAAGTTTGCTGATTCAATTGCGTGCTTTTTATTGTCTATGTGTGGAGGTCAATGTGAGCCCATACTTGTTCCTTATCTGAAAGTCCTATTTGTTATTATTTATCACCTAGATTTTACATTTTAGTAATATAGGTTGGTCTAGAACTACCCCCAAATAGAGGTCTTAATACCTCTAGGGCCACAGGTAAGGGACGGGTAGTGCACGCATAAAGAACGAGCTAAAAGCTGATAGAACGCTTCAGTAACAACTTAAAGATAGTAATTGGGTAGTAAGGAGATGATAGCCCATGCGTTAATACTATGAGTAACACCCCGACTTGAGGGAATTACAAAGTATTGTATGGAATGATCCTATAGGCTAAAAAAGTTAGGACCCCTTATACTCTTGTTTAAAATATATTGAATATCGTATTTGTCCAAGTCTCTTTCTCCCCTTTTTAGACTAATTCGCTTAATTTAAGTTCAGTTGGGACCCACCATTGTGGACCTCGAAGGGTGACTAACACCTTCCCCTCAAGGTAATTTGAGCCCTTACCAGATCTCTGGTGATGTAAACTGGTTAAATGAGTTAATTGCTCTAGGTGCCCTAACGCACCTTAATCCGTTAGGTGGCGATTCTTCCAATTCCTTAAACCCATCCCGAAAAGGAGTTTGTCCCAAAACGTCGAAACCCGATTTTGCGAGAAAAAAAGGGTGCAACAATAACTAGTCTCTATGAATGTGTGTTGCACGTTAACAATAGCACGTACATGTCCTGTCAATTATTCATATGAGGAACACCAAGTTTAATTAATAAGAACATTATATATTCTTTTTGGCCCAAATTAATTACTATCATATTCTGTTTAATGAGAGTCAAACTATGTGAACTTTGATTAATATTTTAATTATTTTTTTCATCATATGACAAGAGAAGAACTGCAACCAATGGATTTTTTATATAGTTTTTAAATATTTAAAATTTTAAAATATTAGCTTGATAATCTAATTTCATTTCAAAAAATAGTCAAATTGGCACTCGAGAAGCGAAATTTGATAGACTGACTTTTGACGTACATAGTAATACATGAAAAAAGAATTGTTGTAAAGCAATTGATGTGTCAAAATGCAACATTCATTTAAATGCTAAAAATTAATTTTATTATATTAGTATAATACACGAATATAAAATAATTGAATATCATCTAAACCTGTAAAAATGATTAAGTTAAGTTAGTTAATAATGTTATGTACTTATAATTTTAGAAATATACAATGCGGTCATATCTTATATACCTAAGCTTTTTTTTTTTTTTTTTTTTTTTTTTTTTTTTTTTTTTGTAAATAATGTCTTTTGTGTATATTCCATTATGACGCTTTAAATGCTCTATCATGACCAGAATCTTATTGTCAATGTTGATATTCCTTTTGAAAACATAAAATATAATTGATCGTGTGAAAACATATGTTATAACAAAATATAATTATTTTTCTCCTATAAATAAAGTATCCATTCTTTTCTTACATTGACTAATTACTAAATGGTCGAGGATAATGATTTACATTGGCCATGTTTATGCACAAATTTGTTGGACGATAATTTTCACACGGATCTTGCGTTATATTCTTGTCAACCAATTCATGCAAAAGTAGATTTTCCGCTTTATCAAAAAGTTACGTTATGTTGTAATAAACGTTTCCTAGTAATTTATTGATATTATCTTATGTATCTCTTTTAAGTATTATTAAAAGTTGTATATTGTATAGGCTGTTTTTTTAATTCAATCACAAATACATGTGTTGTAACTCCCCTAATCTTTGTTTCTTAAATATTTAATCCTTTAAATTTTGCAATTTTACTTTAGTATATCATAATCTTTAATTTTATTAGTGTTTCCCGTAGGGGTGTACAAACCAAACCGAAAAACCGCACCAAACCGAAAAGTCAAACCAAACCGATTAAAAAACCCGACATGGTTTGGTTTGATTTGGTTTGGTATTGAGTAAAAAAATCCGAACCAACCCGACATATAAATATATAATTTTTATATATACTTTTAAGATTTTATATAGAATTTTCTTTAAAAAAATATCTAGAAATATTTGGGATTCTCTTGCGGGATATAAATTTTAATAGAATATGAAGTGCTCCATATTTATTGACCTTAAATAATGAGTTTTATGATCACTTTCTTATCTAGTGTTATTGAAATGCGTCTATCTCTTTGTTCTTTCATATTCATATCATATGTTGAGATCTATTAAATTCTTATATATTTTTCGAACGTGAAGTGGTTATTAATATTTAGGTATCACATTGATTTTTATGTTTAATTACTAAATTCGGTTAACCTGAATATGTATATCAACGAAAAATTTTGGCGGACGACTAAAAATATAACAATTATGTGTTACTAATAGAATTATTTCATAAGAATAGTTTAATTGATAATATGTTTGTCAATTTTTTATATTTTTAGTAAATATATATTTAATTATCAAATATTTAACAAAGTAAGATTGAAATAATATGTAAGTAACAAAAAACCCGAAAACCCGAAAAATCCGACAAAACCGAACAAATCCAAACCGATATAATTGGTTTGGTTTGGTTTTGATAAAACCCGAACCAACCCGGTCCATGTACACCCCTAATTTCCCGCATTAAAAAAGAAGTAGCTGAAATTGTAGCTACTATAATTATTTTTTAACAGGAATTCAACATTCAAAACCTTATATAAAACGCACAAAATAATATAACCAATTTTTTTTTTAATTTAGAAATAATAATACATGAGAAAGAATTTGAAACCCTAAATTTGTTGACTCTAAAACCGAAAAATTGTTCAATCATAACATCCCACGTGAAAATCTCACGTACGTGGACGACTAACCTTAAAAAGTTATAATGATCTCATATGAATAATATTCAACTATGTGATTCAAAATCAAGAGGATATAATTTTCATCAAAACGGTGTATTGGTTTATCATCATTGTATTTTATCGAGATTTCCTATAAAAGCATGATTTATAGGCACGATTAATCTCCTTCTTCAGAGATTGATCTTTTCATGTTATATGTGGGATGATATATGATTGGTTCTATATGAAATAGAGTTCACCTATAATGGGTGCTCCTAGGGCTCACTAGGGTAAAACACAATAATTTTAGTAGTTACCGTAACTATAGTATTCCTTATATAATTACATTTACTGTGTACAATAAGTATTCTCTGCAGTATTTTGCTACGTTCTTCTCTCTCAATTTCAGTTAGAATTTAGACTCTGATATAGGGGGTTGCACCGTCACAATGTGACAACCACCATCGACCAATAATTCTTTCGCTTTCGCGCCACAAAGAATAAGTAAGTTCTCGTTTTACCATATTCAAATTCTTTTACAGAATATGAGGAAATGGGTTTCAATATCGTTGAACGACACATCATCAAAGTTTATTGAAGGGTATCGGTATATAGTTGTTGGGCATAATTTATCAAATGTGTAAATAATTTTTAGTGAAAAGAAAGTGAAGACTAGTGTAGGAGTAATTCCTTTGAGAAAATATATACCTCTTTCCAACAGTTGACCACCACAGTAGAGTTTTTACATTGCAATGAAGAAACATTATTCTTGTTTCCATATTCACATGTTTAAGTACAATCTAATCTGAAGCTGCCGTCATTCATTATTGGGCTTATATAGCTAGATATACTGGTCTTTTATGTAAGCTCTGAACTGGTCTTGCATTTGCCTCAAATCCCTGTTTTTTTAAATTTAAAAAAAAAAAAAATTGAAGCAAAACATAACTAAATGAGATTTAGTAATTATTGCTTAGTAGTATAGAAGTGGATCGGAATAATTAATATTATATTTGTTGAAATGAGAAGTAACAATACTTACATCATGAACAGCACTTCGATAAGCCATCAATTGTTCCATAGAAACAGTCCTCGCCTATATTAAATAGTCAATAATAATTAGAAAAAAGATGAGATGAAGAAAAATAAAAGGAAGAAAAATTATATACCTTCTGGAGTACATTCCAAGTGATACCCTCAGTGCAAGGAGGAACAGTGAGTGAACCAATGTATCGATAGAAAGGTTCATCGCGGACCCCAAATTGTTGAGGATCTATCAGTCCCAACTTCAGACCCTTATCATCAACTGTCTCAATGTCATGCATTAACTGGTAAAACAGATCGGTCTGACTTTTAGAAGACTTGATCGAACTAGTATATTGTTACGTACTAAACTTTTCATTTATGTAACTTTATAGTGAAATGAATTTAAAGAACATCCACACGCATATATAGTATATAATTAGGGCATGAATTATAATAGAAATTTACAAATGGTTTGGATCATAATTACCTCCTCAAAGAAAGGGTTAGGGCTTCCAACTTTGAAAGGTATTGCAACCACAGCTATTTTCCCATCACTACTCTGATGAACCATGTGTGCCTCCATTGCAAAGCTGCAAATTAAACATCAATATTATTGTAACGCTTTTAAGGTTTTGATACACTCATTAACAAAAAAATTATTTAATTTAACCTTAAACAATTACTCGATCAAAGTAGATTTGGACAAACAAATTAAAATCATCAATATAATGCCTTCTTATTACACCAAATTAATTAAATGGAATTGATAATTAAGTTAGTATAATAAATTACAAAAAGGGAACACCAGATATATATATATATATCACAAACCATTTGTTATTAAGTTTGTGCTCAGAAGGGGTATGCCAGTGACATTGCTGTAATTTATACTCAGTACCATCAATATTGATATATCCTGCATCTCCTTCCCATTGCAACTGCCAAAAATTAAAGTAACATGATAAGTACATTAGTAACCTGGTAAGAATTGTAACCAATTTGGCCAATGTTAAATTATATATAAATCGTAAAATAAATTTATATTATTGTCCATGTATGTATATACCTACCTTGATATCATGACCTCTGTTAATAATAATAGCAGGTGCGATTTTATATTTTGGTTTCAAATGTTGGAGAGCAGTGGTAACCGTCACGGTTTTGTTACGGATATTAACTGGAGACTGAAATTTTCCAGTAGTACATAGTTTCCATTCTGGTTTAAGGTTACCCCAATTCTCTGGTCCTTCGTTAGTTCCCAACAGGTAAGTGAATTTTGACTCATCATCTGGTATTCACGTGTTTGACATACAAAAGAATAAACGGATAATAATCATTTATACATACAAGAATCGGAGATCAATAAATAAATATAATTGCAGAATTAATTAAGAAAAAAGAGCATTTTGTTTTGTGTTTCTCGATCTTGTTTAACATAATTAATCCAGCCACCTTGGTTTGGTATATGTCCGAATTGGTACCGTTACAAACAATTTTTTTTTTTTTTGCATGATAAAACAAGACCAAATACATAAAAAGGTAAAAGTAATTATATGAGAAAGGGATTAAAAGAAGATAAATTATACCAACTTCATTATCATCATGAGCACTGCAAAAGGTCTGTGATGAAATAAACAGAAATGCAAACACAACTGGGACGAAACCTGGCTTGGCCATGATCTCAGCCACTATGTGGCGGCGTTTCACGGTGGCAATGGCGTTGCTGGAGGCCCCTTTTTTTTTTTAAAAAGTTTTTAGGGTTAATATACAAAAGATGCCAGCTTTCCGGCAAGCCAGCAGCTAAAAAAAAATGGAAGGAAAAACATTGAACTTTATATAGAAGATTGGTGCGTTATATATTAATTAAAGACCTCTAGATTTGTGGGGATATGAGGAATTAAAACAGCGAATGAAACGGGGGTGCAGTGATGGAGAATTGAATTACAATAGTAGAAAAGAAAAAAAAAAGGACCTCTACATATTTTGACAAGACTAACGCTTCACCACTGGATAATATTTATTCACTTACACAATTAAAACCTTTCCTAGTATTAATTAGTAAGCATGCAGAAAAATATCTTTTTATCAACAGAAATTTGCAAGATTCTCTGATTATTTTTTATGCCCAATTAAACAATTTTTCAGGAATGTGATCAGAATCACACTATAATATATCGTTACCAAAAACAGTACAGTAACAAAGATATTTTCAAAAGCAACTAAGTAATAATTAATTGTAGAATCATGTTAAACATATTTAAATATAACTGTTACTATTATTATGTACGTATAATTTATATTTATATGTACAAGAGGAAAATATTAAATCGATCACTAACGAAAATAAATATATAGCATAGAGAAGGTGGGAAATATTATCATATTTTTCATTATTAATAACCAATTTTTATCATATAAAGTGTTAAAAAATCAGTTCTCAAATTAAATACGGTCAAACAAAAGAATTTTGAGTTAATTATCAAAACAAATTGTACTTATAAGATGTTATATGCCAATTCAGATGAGTAATAGAGTCAGGACGTTAGTTTGTTAGTACAAGGGCATATTTGTCATTTACTATGAAATGTTATTAGTTGAAAAGGGGTTAAGGACTAGGGGAGTAGCAGTTTCTGTTACACTTTCAGTTAGGAGAGTTAGGGCATTTCAATTCATTCAATTGTTGTGTATAAAGTAGGGGAATATTGTATGATTGGGAATTATCTGAAATAATATCATCTCGATAATTCCCTATTCTTCTTCTCTTCAGTTTTCTTCAGCAATTCTTGTTCATGAGCTATTCTTCTCATTTGATTCCGTAGAGATTTGCGACTACTTCCTGCAATTCAGTTTTGATACTAACAATTTGGTATCAGAGCTAGTGATTCTTGGCAAAGCACAATGCCGGAGACGACGAGAAATAATGAGTTGCACCATGAATTAGATGAAACCAGAGAGCAAGTTCGTATCTTGGGTGAACGACATGACGATGTGATTGGAGAAATCCGACAATTGATAGCAGCCATGGTTGTTAACAATCAAGCCCAGGCAATTCCTCCGGTGGTACCCGCAGCTCCAGCACCGGCGATTCCGACAGAGGATGGGGGAATTCCAGCGAATGGCGATGCTCATCAGATGTATGGGGAGTAATCATATGAATACTCGATATTCAAGAGTGGAATTTCCCAGATTTGGTGATGATGATTTGCGAGGCTGGGTGTACCGATGCGACCAATTTTTTTATGTTGATGGAACCCCAGAGGATATGAAGGTGAAATTGGCCTCGATTCACATGGAAGACAGAGCTCTTCAATGGCACCAAATGTTATTGAAGTCAAGATTGGGTAGGAAACTCCCAAATTGGAACGACTATGTTCGAGCTTTGCACCTTAGGTTTGGGCATACTCTGCATGCGGATCCGATGTCTGAACTAGTGGGGTTGAAACAAATGGGAGTGTTCAGGGATTCTTAGATGAATTTGATGAGTTGTTGAACCAGGTTGATTTGACAGAGGAATTTTCCATCAGTTATTTTCTGAAGGGACTAAAACCTGAGATCGAGGTTCAAGTTCGTATATTGGCGCTAAGAACCTTAATGAAAGCTTACAGTTTGGCAAAATTGGCTGAGCAATCTTTAAAGTTACAGAGAGGATATAATCAGTCTAGTATTAGAAATTCTCGACCCTTACTTCCTGCGCCAAGTTCTTCGTGAAATTCAAATTTGAGAAGTTACCTTCATAGCCAAATTCCTGAGGGCAGTAAAGGGTCCATGAACACATCAAGAAGATTGACAGCAGCGGAGATAGATGAAAAAGGGCCAAGGGATTGTGTTATTGGTGTGATGAAAAATACACCCCTAGCCATAATTGCAAGAAGGGGAAGCAGTTATTCATTCTCGAAGTGGATGACAAGGTTGAAGAGTTGAATTTTGAAGAGAATTGGGTGGAGAATAATAACCTTGAAGAACCCGCATTGAACCCTCAAATGTCAGTTCATGCAATGGACGGCACAATGGATTACAGAAATATGAGAGTCAAGGGATCTATCAAAGGTAAAATGGTTCATGTTTTAATATATTCTGGATCAACACACAATTTTATGGATGTAAATGTTGCAAAAAGGCTAGGAATTCAGCTAGATTCTATCCCACCCTTTTATGTGGTTGTTGCTAATGGGAGTAGGATTAACACTTCTTTTATGAGCAAAAACGTCAAATGGAGAATGCATGGGGTAGATTTTATGGCTGACATGTTAGTTATACAGTTGGGAGGATTTGATGTGGTGTTAGGAATCCAATGGCTTGTCACTTTAGGGGATATCAGATGGAATTTCAAACAGCTTAAGATGAAATTCCAAATAGGCGGGAAGAGATTTCATTGAGGGGAAGTCCACCTGGAGAGTCTAAAGTGATCGATGGTGAAAAGATGCAAAAATTGTTGAGTAAAAGTGCACAACTAAGTATGATGACAGTGACCTTTGTGAAGCACACAGCTGTTCAGAATCTGAATTTATCAGAAATGCAGTTGAGTGGAAATGGTAAGAATTTACCATCTGATTTACAACAATTACTTGATAAGTATTCTCCTATTTTTGATGTTCCTGGTGAATTGCCACCTCATAGGAGACATGACCACAGAATTGTATTGAAAGATGGGGTTTCCCTCATTAATGTGAGGCCCTATAGATACCCTGCCACCCAAAAAGATAAAATAGAGAAAATGATAAAAGAGTTATTGCAGTCTGGGGTTATGAGGCCTAGTGTGAGTCCTTATTCCTCTCTTATTGTGATGGTTAAGAAGAAAGATGGGTCTTGGAGGATGTGCATTGATTATAGGGAATTAAACAAAGGGACAATGAAAGATAAATTTCCCATCCCGGTAATTGAAGAGTTGTTGGATGAACTAGTTGGAGCAAAATTCTTTCTAAACTGGATCTTAGGTCTGTATACCATCAAATTAGAATGTGTCCCGCCAATATTGAGAAAACTGTATTTATATCACACCATGGTCATTATAAGTTTGTTATAATGCCTTTTGGTCTCACAAATGCCCCTTCCACCTTCCAAAGTTTACTGAACCATATTTTCCAGTCACATTTGAGAAAATTTCTATTAGTTTTCTTTGATGATATCCTTATTTATAGTCCGTGTTGGTCCAGTTACCTGGCCCATTTGGAGACAGCTTTTCAAATTTTGAAAATCAACAGCTTATATGTGAAGATGAGCAAATGTTCTTTTGGGGAGAGAGGTGGAATACTTGGGTAATATTATCAGTGGGTCTGGGGTGGCTGCAGATCCAAAGAAGTTAGAAGTTATGAGGAAGTGGCCAGCTCTTAAACCTGTCAAAGAGCTTAGAGGATTTTTGGGACTAACAGGGTACTATAGAAGATTCATTAAGGGCTATGGATTGTTAGCTAGGCCTTTGAATGAGTTATTGAATAAAGGATCCTTTCAGTGGACTAAAGTAGCCGAGCAAGCATTCTGTGAACTGAAAAATATCATGTCTGCCCCTTCTGTGTTAGCTCTACCTGATTTTGCTGAAGAATTCACTATTGAATCTAATGTTTGTGGAGATGGTTTTTGGAGCAGTATTGATGCAGGCAGGCCATCCTCTGGCATTTTTCAATAAGGCCTTGGGATCTTAGCACTTTAAACTATCAATATATGAAAAGGAGATGATGGCAATAGTTGCTGCAATTCAGAAATGGAGACACTACCTGGTTCGAAGGCATTTCATTATCAAAACTGATCATCAAAGTCTGAAATACTTGATGGAGCAGAAAATTTCTACCCCTAGTCAACAGAGGTGGATAGCCAAGTTATTGGGATATGATTTCACCATTGTGTATAAGAAAGGGGAGGAGACTAATTTTCACAGCTCTACTAGGACTACTCCATATGAGGTGCTATATGGACAGACTCCACCACTTCATCTTCCCTATTTTCCTCAAAGTTCAATGATAGAAGTTGTGGACAGGAGTTTGCAGGCAAGGGAATCTACTATCGACTGTTGAAACACCATTTATGTTTAGCTCAACACAGGATAAAGATGCAGGCAAATAAGAAGAGGTCAGAGAGGTCCTTTATGGTTGATGATTGGGTGTATATTAAGCTGCAACCTTATAGACAGCTTTCAGTACGAGGGAGTGACTACTCGGAGCTTAGTCCTAAGTATTTTGGACCATTTCGTGTAGTAAAGAAGATTGGCCAAGTTGCATATCAGTTGGAGTTACCACCTAACGCTAAGATTCATAACACCAATTCTTCCTTATCTTCCAGTTTCCTTATCCTCTAATGGTCATATACTGCTGGAGCCAGAAGCTATCAAGGATAGGAGGATTGTCCAGAAACATCATAGAGCTGTAACATAAGTCCTGGTCAAATGGTTTAACTGTTCAGAAGCTGACAACACTTGGATGGATTTGCAAGAGCTGCAGAGGTAATTTCCTCATTTTAATCCTTGAGGACAAGGATTCTTTCAAGGGAGGAGTAGTTGTTATATGCCAATTCAGAGAATTAATAGAGTCAGGAAGTTAATTTGTTAGTACAAGGGCATATTTGTCATTTTACTATGAAATGTAATTAGTTGAAAAGGGGTTAAGGGCTACGGGAGTACCGGTTTCTGTTACACTTTCAGTTAGGAGAGTCAGGGCATTTCAATTCATTCAATTGCTGCGTATAAAGTAGGAAAATATTGTATCATTGGGAATTATCTGACATAATATCATCTCTGTTCTTCTTCTCTTTAGTTTTCTTCAGCAATTCTTGTTCAGGAGCTATTCTTTCTCATTTGGTTCCTTAGAGATTTGCGACTATTTTCTACAACTCAATTTTGGTACTAACATAAGAATGCGAGAATTATCATGATAACCAAGAAGGAACACAACTATCAATAAAATTCTTGACTTCGCTGCAACTAATGGCGTGGTCAAGTGACTAATGAAGTAATTTGAAATCAAAGATCAGAGTTTAAATTTACATGTATAAAATGGTCAGCATACGCACAAGCTAGAATTTTGTTTTTATCATTGTAACATGACCAATTCAGCTGGAGCTCAACGCTATGCGGCTGCCTGTTTTAAGGTTGTCTTTTTCCTTTCTTGTACGTTGTTCTGCTGAGTCTCTGAAACATATTTAGAATTCCTTGCTAAAGTTTGTCTAAAATTAAAACTATCACGTGACCTCATGTTTCTGGATATTTTAATAAATTTTGACACTATATATAATCATGAGGCTTTCTACCACTCTATTTAGAAAACTTGAGTAGATTTTTATATTTATGTACACTTATGGAGCATTATAATCGTCGTATAAATTATCCTGTAAGAGAAGTTTATTGTTGTTGAAACCGCTGCCAGCATACCAATATTAAAATGAAGCATGAATGACTAATTTTACGAAGACATAGGAAGCGAACTCCTATTTCATCCATCCTGTTCTAATACAGTATGTCGTGGATCTCTCTATTCCTTTGAATAACAGAACCAAGGTACTTGAAACTCTCTCTTAGGAATGACTTGTGAATCAAGCCTCGCGTCTTTGTCCACTACCACCGCTGAGCTTCCACCCCAAGTACATGGATAAATATGAAATTTTCCCTTTTCTTTTTTCACGTGACTCCCTTTTTAAAATGGTTGTCATAGATAAAATATGCCAGCTGGTGTCCTGCTAAAAATGTTCATATAGGAAACGATGAAGTCGTTTTTGAAACAAACTTTTAATGAAGGTAATAACTAGTTCCTCAATGTCCAGGGACAAAATGTGGGCTTTTTCCGTAGTATATAAGGGGAAAAGCAGGTAAAAATTGCGCGGGGTATCTTATTTGGTCGCCCTCATTTAATCTATACCTGTTTTTTTAAAAACTTTTAACTTTTACCCACTTTTTAAATAACTTCAGCTCCCTTTCCCTCGCTGAGCTGAAGTTCACCAGTTAAGATGAAGTTCGCCAGTTATAAAGGCAAAATTTCAGCATACGGGGTTGAAGTTCCCCAGTTACAAAGACGAAACTTCAGCTCTAGAGCTAAAGTTTCCCAGTTACAAACTTCCCAAGTTATAAAGACAATTACAAAGACAAGCTGAAGTTTTGTCTTTGTAAACTGAAAAACTTCAGCCCAGTATGCTGAAATTTTGTCTTTATAACTGGGGAACTTCAGCCCTGTATGCTGAAGTTCCCCAGTTACAAAGACAAAACTTCAGCTCTAGAGCTGAAGTTTCCCAGTGTAACTGGGGAACTTCAACCCCGTATGCTTAAGTTCCCCAGTTACAAGACAACAACTTCAACTCTAGATTTGAAGTTCGCAAGCCGTCTACTAGAAAGCTGAAGTTTTGCGTGATTGCCTTTGCTACTTCAGCCTCGCATGCTAAAGTTATGCGCAAAAGCGGGTACGGATGCAATTTTTTTTACAAAGCGGGTATAAGTTAAAATGTGGCACAAAAAGTAGGTACGGATGCAAAAGCCCCGAAAAGCAGAAATAGCAGGATTACAACAGAAAATTGAAAAATAACCATAATTTTAAAATTAATCGAAATTTCGCCATTTTTTCATGTAAAGATAAAATTTGAACAAAAACACCCTTAAAATCTGAAAAAATTCCAGCATAATATGTTAAAGTTCTAATTTTTTTTACATATGAGATTCCAGCATAATGTACTGGGATTCTATAATGTGCTGGAGTTCCAACATAATATGCTGAAAATGATCCATAAATAATAATTTGTATTAATCAATATCATAACAGTAAATGTGCCACCAACAAGTTGCTAACGAACAAACTCTCATGACACTTCGCTAAATCTTTATACATTCCAGGACCAATATTATCAAAAAATTGCTCATTTCCCTCCTTGCCAACATGTAAGTTGAGTAAACTAATTGATTTGCTCACTGTAAAACCGTCAACATGTATTATGAATATTTCAATATATTTCTAAGAATTAGCGCTACTAAGATGTCACTGAAGCAGGTGCCTTCAACTTCTTGGGTGGTGGATTACCCCCAGACAGTATCACATAGGAGTAGAAGCAGAACATCGCAGCACTGCGTATTTAGCAATAAATTAAAGATAATATGGCATGGTTGCACCTGGTAATGAATACTGGAGAAGTAAAGCAAGAAAAGAAGACGTTGCAGTACCTGATGGCAGCAGAAAAGCCCGTAGGGAACAATTTTCCGGTCTGCACCAGGAAAAAAATAAAGACCATTTTTATTAGACAAAACAAACCTTACAATAAAGTCATTAGAAGACTTCGACGTTAGGGAGAACTACCAGTGAGAAGGTCTGCATATTTTTCCACAGAAGGGCCGCAGCAAGTACTGCAGGACAACAAAAAAGGAAACTGAAGATTTAGTGAAAGGAATATACATTCTGCAATTAAGTTTACCAGGTAAGGAACCAGAGAATAGGTAGTTCATTAAAAGCTTCAACTCTAACCGGAACATGTGTAAGATTGTATAGAAATTATGCATAAAAGTGAATCTAAAAACTATATTTCTTTTCACAGCATATCTACGAAAAGTTAAATCGCAGATAAATGCAGTTTAAACTTTTCATTGAGGAGAAACAATTTACTTGCAGTCATATTGGTTGAAATTTCACGTTACGCCCTTGTTATTTGTGTGTCTTACAGAGTAGATTGGTAGCTACTGAGGGTGTGTTTGGTATGAAGGAAAATATTCTCTAAAAATAATTTTCCAATTTTCTCATCTTTGGTTGGCTTAAATGTTTTGGAAAATATTTTCCTTACGAACTCATTTTCCTCCTGTTAGTTTAGTAGTCAAATAGAAGTAAATAACCTTAACCTTGATCTTATATGTATTAGGAGTAGGACATGTATTATCTATATATAAGGCTCATTGTATCATTGTATGGTGTGAATAATATATTATTTTCTCTCTTGCTTTCTCACATTGCATCAGAGCAATCATGAGAGATTTATCGTTGTGCATCAATTCCAGCGACTCCGGGAAGAGAAATCAATCAACCAAGGTCTACCGCTGTAAAAAAAAAGCCACTTTTTATCAGTGTTGTGTAAAAACCAACACCACCACTAAGTAGATTGGCCTCCGGCAACCAACCCTAGAAAAAATCTCCTCCGAAAAATCCTTCACGCGCTCCCACGCGCCACCAGCAGTTTTTTCCGGCGAGCGCGTGACACCCACGAGCCGGCGCGTGCGACCTTCTCCGACCATTTTTTTGGCCATGTTTCTTGAGGACAGCCTACTCGCCCATCAAATCCGAGTCTATTGGTACTATTTCCGACAGATTCCGACGACTTTGAAATTTTCCGGCACGTTACAGTGCTTTCCGGCGCATGTACCCTTTTTCCGGCCAGATTTCGAATTTCGTTTTTCAGACAACGTGTTCTTGAAGTATTTCCGAGCCTACCCATCCAAGTTTCACCCAAATCCGACGATTTTTTTATTTTCCGGCAACAGAAACACCAGATTCCGGCGACTATTTCTGATTTTACCGGCACAAGTGTCCAGATTTTTTGTGTTATTTGTTGTACTTTTATAGACCTCTCATCACTCCAACAATGTCTTTTGGAGTTGATGTTTTCGGGTCTAAAAATCAGGGCTCTGGCAGTTCCAGTATTATGATTACCTCAGAACCTTTAATGGGAGGTTCAAACTACTTAGCTTGGGCTTCATCTGTCGAGCTGTGGTGTAAAGGTCAAGGTGTTCAAGATCATCTAATTCAGAAGCCTAGTGAAGGAGATGAAAAGGCCAAAGAAGACTGGGAGAAGATCGATGCTCAATTATGCAGTATTCTGTGGAGATCTATTGATTCCAAGTTGATGTTTTTGTTTCGTCCATTCCAGACATGTTATTTGGTTTGGGAAAAGGCTCGTACTTTATACACTAATGACATCTCTCGTTTCTATGATGTGATATCGCGGATGACAAATTTAAAGAAACATGAATTAGATATGTCTACTTACTTGGGACAAGTACAGGAAGTCATGGAGGAATTTGAGAAGTTGATGTCAGTTTCTGCTAGTGTTGAGAAGCAACAAGAGCAGCAACAAAAGATGTTTCTAGTTCTCACTCTTGCTGGACTTCCTAATGATCTTGACTCAGTACGCGATCAGATTTTGGCTAGTTCGACTGTCCCCACAGTTGATGAATTTTTCTCTCGATTACTTCGCCTTGCTACAGCACCAAGTCACCCAGTAAGCTCATCACAGACACTTGACTCATCTGTTCTCGTATCCCAGTCAGTGGACAATCCGGCATCTCAACCTATGGAAAATAGACGAGGAGGAGGTCGTTTTGGAAGGCCCCGACCCAAGTGCTCTTATTGTCATAAACTTGGACACACTTGTGACGTGTGTTATTCTTTTCATGGTCGTTCACCCAAAAATGCTTATGTTGCTCAAACCGAGACTACAGGTAACTAGAGACTTTCTTTATCTGAAGGGAAGTATAATGAGTTCCTTCAATACCGAGCAAGTAAGCAGACATCTCCACAAGTAGCTTCTTTTGCTCAGACTGATACTTCTGTTGCTGGTAATTCTTTTGCTTGTGTTTCCCAGTCTAGTACTCTTAGACAATGGGTTGTGGACTCAGCCGCGTCTGATCGCATCTCTGATAATAAATCACGTTTGTCAAATATTGCATATTCACAGTCTCTTTCCACTGTTACTTTAGCCAATGGGCCTCAAACTAAAGCAAAAGGAGCTGGACAAGCGAATCCTCTACCCTCTGTCACTCTATATTTCGTTCTTTATGTCTCTGGCTGTCCTTTTAATCTTGCATCTGTTAGTCGTTTGACTCGTGCCCTCCATTGTGGTATATATTTTATTGATGATTCTTTTATTATGCAAGATCGCAGAACGGGACAGACGATTGGAACAGGACTTGAATCAGAAGGCCTTTACTACCTTAACTCA
>ML431805.1:0-14321 GCA_005239525.1 Nicotiana knightiana
CATGGAGAACTTGATTTAAAATCACAATTTTTCCGGATGTCATCTTCAATGCAATCTTGCCAACTCCCTTAATTTTGGCCGTAGATGAATTTCTCATAAAAAGAGTTTGGTCGGGTCCTGCGGGAGCATAAGAAGAAAATAGTTCCTTGTTTGCACAAATATGGCGGGTGGCTCCAGAATCAATTCACCACTCTCTCGGATTTCCTACCAAGTTGCATTCAGACAACATGACACACATGTCCTCCACTTCTACCACATTTGCTTGATTCTTTTTCTTTTGTGAATCTTTCTTTGGAGCACGACAATCTATGGCCTTATGCCCGTGATTTCCACAGTTGTGATAACTACCTTTGAACTTTTTCTTGTTCGGGTAATTCTTTGGTCCAGATGCCTTCTTTCTTTTCCTTTTATTTTCCAGTGCTTCCTCAACAATGTTAGCTCCCATTATTGTCGAGTTGCCACATGACTTCTTTTCAGTATTTTTGTTGTCTTCTTCTATCCTTAGACGAACAATTAGATCCTCAAGTGTCATCTCTTTGCGCTTGTACTTCAAGTAGTTCTTAAAGTCCTTCCATAAAGGAGGTAACTTTTCAATGAAGGNGACTCGGGTCATACCTTCTGCAAGGAGGTCATGCACGATGACTTGTAATTCTTGGACTTGAGTGATGACCGACCTGGTGTCAATCATTTTAAACTCCAAAAATTTTGCAGCAACGAACTTCTTAAGTCCAGCATCCTCGGTCTTGTACTTTTTCTCAAGAGCGTTCCATAACTCTTTTGAAGTTTCCATGACACTATAGACATTATACAAGCCATCCTCCAAGCAACTTAAAATGTAATTTCTGCATAAGAAATCAGAGTGTTTCCATGCTTCAATAACCACAAATCGTTCAGCCTCAGGAGTATCTTCTCCAATGACTGGAACATCCTCCTTGATGTATCGTTGCAGGCTTAGCGTAGTTAGATAGAAAAACATCTTCATCTGCCAACGCTTGAAGTCTGTACCAGAAAATTTCCCGGGTTTTTCTGCCGGTGCCATTGTATGTGCTGGTCTTGACGAAGCAGCAGCACTCGATNATTTGAAGTCTGTACAGGAAAATTTCCCGGGTTTTTTCTGCCGGTGCCATTGTATGTGCTGGTCTTGACAAAGCAGCAACACTCGATGAAGCACCCGTTCCAGCAGCATTTCCATTAATTTGGTTTTCATTCGTCATGTTTCTGTTAAGTTGGAAACAAACAGAACTTTGTTAAATCAGTGAAGTTTTGATATCTTCAAACTGAATACCAAACCAAANTCCATACGTTTATTATTCCGGTAAAGTTTTGATATACTTTAAACCAGATAGAATAGTTATTGGATTAGAAAGCACAAAGGCTTTAGTCTCCAAACCAGTATACAAAATATAGATAACAGTTCAATATAAATTTCAACACAGAAACGTTAAATAAAATTCCTTAAGCTTGTTGTCGATACTGTGTTAAAACAAACTGTTAGAAGAAACAGAAAATCTGTAAATGATATAAAATATTCCGAGTCCACAATTTTCTTGTGCGTCCTTAAGGAATTTTAGCCCCTCACAAGTTGCCAAGGTAATGGATTAAATCCTCCCAGGATGAAACGGAATAAACCCTCCTGCAACAGTGACAATACTAATTGCAGGATACCAACGAACTCAAAGAACGGAGCAAAATCACACTTACGAATTTGAGAGAGAGACAGCGAAGTAGAATGCAGTATTTTTCAGAAGGAAACTCTAGATTTTCAGTTAGTGAAAAGGAAGCCATGCCTCGGAATTTATAGGTAGTATGATGTCTGTTCAGGAAGAGGTGTCTGTTCAGAAGGGAAAGACAGCGTTTGGATTATACGTTTCAGTTAATTCCGTTAATGAACTGACAAACACTTAATTCTTAAATAATTAATTAAATAACTTTTGTCCAAAAATAATCTTATCGATCGAGAAAGCCAAAGCCAAGCCGAGCGACGATGACGACGCGAGGGTTCCTTCTCTTCAACTTTTTTTAAGAGCTCTAAAAAGTGATTCTATATTTATACACACAAGTGTAGTTGTCTTTCACCAATGTGGTACAAAGTTCATGACAAAGCTCACTTGATTCAAATTTTTATTTCCCTCCATTTTATTTCCCACCATTTTCCAATTCACACTCCTTGTCTTTAAAACCCAATAACTTTAAAGTCCAACATGTAAAACCAAAAATGTACTTATATTAGTAAGTTAGTAATAATACACGAAGTATTGAAAATTCTAATTAACTTTCGAGCATAAATTTTTATTTTTATTTTTTATAATTACAAATATATCATATTTCTGATTCCTTAGTTTAGGAAACTAACATCAACCTCTATCATATTATATGTTGTGAAAGTACTGTCATAATCTTTTGTCATTTTAAAGTAAGATGTGCTTACAGGTGTTATACCGATATATATGATTATCATGATGATTGTGCTATGATAAGTTTACAGAATGAAAATTATTAAAAATTTATTAATTAGTTATTAGAATATCATACTAGTATCTTATTGCACATATAGGGATACCTATTTCGTTTGGCGTCGTTTACTGCACGTAGAAGTTAAAAAGAAAAAAAGTTATATATTTTAGTGTCTTCTAAAGTTAGAAAACATAAAATACGGATGAGAGAGAAAGAGAAAGAAAATCAAATAAATTATTAACTGGCTTTATAAGCAAAACTTTTAATTAATTTACTATTTGACAAAGTTGTAAAAAGACGTTGCTTCAGATAAAACAAACTTGCAAGAAAATGAAATAGGCATGACATGTAAACACCTAAATTTTTGGTGCATGGAACGTGCAATTCGTTATTTATAGACTTTTTTCGTTCAATTCGTAGACTTATTCAGAAGAAAGAGAAAAAAATACAGAAAGACAGAGATAGAGATAGAGAGTCAAATAATTAAATTATTAACTGTCCATATAAGCGAACTTAGAGTACTAATTAATTTAATATAGGATAAAGTTGAATTAGTTTTGTACGTACCAGAAAAAGACGTCGTTCACATAAATCAAAGCTTGCAAGAAAATGATAGATTTAAACTTTGCATCAATCCAAGCATGGAATGAACCAAAAAACACAATATATATTCACAAGAAACCACTTCATCCACATTTTATTAGAGTATATTCTTTATGTTCATTTCTTTCAATCAAAACACCACCAATCTTCCCTCTTTTTATCGAATATCTCACGTAAACCGTTGACTTCCAAATCCTTTAATTAATTGGGACCATGCATTTCCTTTTATTCTTATACCAAATGGCTAAACCAAACCAAATATTCACTCCAAATAATTCTTCCCTTAAAATTAAACCATCTCTTTTCACAAGATCATGAATAACACCACCATCTCCGATCCAACTTCCGGCGACGGTGGTTTCCTCGGATCGGAAAAAATCGGAGGGTTCGGTTATACAGTTGGTGTTTCAGCTGGCATTGTACTGTTGATTGCAATTATAACGTTCACTTCATACTTTTGTACTAGAAATCAAACAACACCAAGAAGACCACTACGAACGGCTAATCGAAACGAACATAATTGTATGGTGGAAATTGGAATTGATGAAAAAACACTTTTGAGTTATCCAAAGTTGTTGTACTCTGAAGCTAAGGTCAATTACAAGGACTCAACAGCTAACTGTTGTTCAATATGTTTAGCAGATTACAAGAGAAAGGACATGCTTCGGTTATTGCCAGATTGTGGACATTTGTTTCACTTGAAATGTGTCGACCCATGGCTACTGTTGAATTCAAGTTGTCCAGTTTGTAGAAATTCTCCATTGCCAACTCCTTTGTCCACTCCTTTGGCCGAGGTTGCTCCTTTGGCAACTAGACCTTCGGGATGAAGGCAAAGGCGGATTCAGTATTTAAACTCTTTGGGTTTAATCTTTCAAATTTTTATTGTTGAACTTATTATATTCATAAATTTATGCGCCGTATCAAAAATTATGAGTTCAACTAAGGGATGTTAGAGAATACACTTGTATTTTATCGGTTATTATACATCTACATAAATTGAGGGAGTATGTTTCGACATATCAATGCACTTTTCAGCTTCACGTACAAATACAGTTGCACCTAACTACCTAAAAAACCAGTAATTTACATTTTGACCGTTCTATTTTCCCTTCTTCTTTTTTTTGCCTTCTGTATTTCTTCTTTTCAAATTCCTGTGTTTTATCTTTGTTTTAAAATTCGATATATGAACATGGAAATCAGAAATAGGAGATATATATAGGCAAATAAAGGGGAGGTATTTGAGGGAGAAATTCTTAATCATTTTGAGAAACATGAGTGATAGAATATGAACCATTCGAATTAATTCATGAATTATATATATCCTGTGCCAAAAATTGAAGAGCGCACTGAAGGACTAGAGGAAAAGGGTAATAATGTAAGGAGATAAAAATAGAGTTAAGCAATAGTTTATATAGTGGTAAATTCGAACATTTTTCCTAAGGGAAAAATCAGAAAAAGTCTGGGGTAAACGTCAACACTAGTGGAAAAGACTCTTATTCACATTAGTACAGTTTAACGTATCATAGTGCGTTAGATTTTTACCATTTTTGTAAAAAAGTCCAAGTTGCCCAAAGTCAATGATGTATATATTAAGTTTGTAAGATTGTATGCATGCTCAATACGTGTATCAATGAGAACACTTTAATTTGTTTAGAAATTACGAAGGGTTGAATATTGTGTATGTAACGCCAGCAAAGTCCTTTCAAACAATAGGTGGCTACTCTTATTTTCATATTGCAAATTGCATTAGATATCTTTAATTACAGTTTCTCCTTCACGGAGACAGAATGCAGGTGGGAGTGTAAAGTAGGATCATTTCCATCGATTGATTATCGTACCATATGCGGACGGATAAGTAATTATTTTATTTTTAATTATTAGAATAAAGATCTACATATACTTAATGAATGTTATTTTAAATATAATGCAGGTTTTGGCCATCTTTTCAGGTTATGCATAAGGCTATGAAAGCTATGAAGCCATTTTTTTATGATCCGTGAAATTCCTGGAGAAAAATCTATTCCATACTAAATCAGAGTGAATATGTGGCTTCAATTTAAGGTACGAATAAATATAATTTTGGTTGAAAGCTTTAGGTTTTGATATGGTTTACTAGAATATACACTTGTTAAATGGTTTTGTTATGTTTAAACAAGTTTGATACTTGTTGTTTTTGATTTAATTGATAGAGAATTTGTAAAATTGACTGTTGTATATTGGTTGTTTTATTTGGCAGGGAGTGTGGCTTAAATTACCCAATTTTTTAACTGATTTTTGACCAAAGTGGTCGGAAAATTTATCTGGAAATTTCCAGATAGGGACTGAAGTGGTCGGAAAAGTTAATTTTTTATTTTCTTAATTTTCGAATGATTCAGTCGAAAAATTTAAATAAAATAATAAATAATAATTTAAGTTATCGACCAAATTGGTCGGAACATTAATAAAATAATTAATTTTTATTATTAATTTTGCGACGCAAGCGTTCGCAAAATTATCGATCAAAGTGGTCGCAAGTCTTAATTTCATCCGGTCAACTGTACATTTCCCTATTGCGACCAAAATGGTTGGAGTTTTGCGACCTATTCAGTCGCAAATATTTTGTGACCGACTCCGTCGCAAATATTTTGCGACCACTTGAATAAATTTCCGACTGATTTAGTGGTCGAAAATTGGCCTTGTGATGATCCGATAGGTCATCTGACGTTTTAGAATCTAATTATGTGCGTTAAAGTCTTAAATACATCATATTATCCCTCATCGATTTGCATGCGCAGTTTGGGTAATTTTTCCGGAAAGAAGTTATATTAAAACTAAGAAGATATGAAATTTTTGCCTTGAAATACATTTGAGTTGACTTTGGTCAATATTTTGGGCAAACAGACCTAGATTCATGTTTTGACGATTTCAGCGGGTTCGTACGTGATATGGGACTTGGGCGTATGTCCGGAATCGAATTCGGAAATCCCTAACCCAAGTTATCACACTTTGTTGAAATTTGAAAATTTAAAAGCTTAATGAATTTGAAAGTTTGACTAGTATTTGACTTTATTGATATCGTCCGTATTTTTTGTTCCGGAATCTGGTATAGGTCCAATAATAAATTTATGATTTGTCTGTCAAATTATGTGAGAAGCGGAGTTGGTTTAACGTGGACATTCGGTTATGAAAATAGAAGTTCATGAGTTTTCTTGAAAATTTTCTTTGGTTTGATGCTAAATTCGTAGTTATAAGTGTTATTTTGGCGATTTGATCACGCGAGCAAGTTCGTATGATAATTTTTGACTTGTGTACATATTAGGTTTAGATCCCCCAGGGCTCAGGTGAGTTTCGCATAGGTTACAGAGTAGTTTGGACTTAGAAAACTCAGCTGGTTCTGCAATTTCTGATAACTGGTGTCTGATCTCGCACTTGCAAGATCAATGTTTGCTTTTGCAAACATTCCCCAATCCTGACAGGCTCGTATTTGCAAGCAAAATCTTTGCATTTGCGAAGAGTACCTGGATGAGCATGAGATCACATTTGCGATCACGAGGTCGCAATTGCAGGGAGGCCAGAGTTTGCATTTGCGAACAATATTTCGCATTTGCGAAGTGGGGCTGGAGCAGGCTTGGTCGCATTTGCGATCAATCTGGTCGCAAATGCGGATGATCAATGTTCGCATTTGCGAACAAATCATCGCAAATGCGATGAAAGTAGAGATGAGACTTCGCATTTGCAATTGTTTCTTCGCATTTGCGGGGTTGAACCCCAGGTCGCAAATGCGACATCCGTAACTGATCAAAATGGAAGTTAGACGGAATTTTTGTTCATTCTTCAAATTTTCAAACCAAGAAAATCCTAGAGGCGATTTTTCAAAGAACTCTTCTTCCTCAAATCATTGGTAAGTGATTTTAATCCATTTTCTTCAATCTTTCACTAAATTTTCTATGATTTCAAGAAAAAATCTAGTGTTTTCATTGTGAAAATTGAGGGTTTGGGTAGAATTAGGATTTTTTGTAAAATTGGGATTTATATCTCAAATTGAGGCCGGATTCCAAAATAAATTACATAATCGGGCTCGGTGGTGAATGGATAATCGGGGTTTTCGAATTTTGGGTTTGGACCAAGCAGGACCGGGAGTTGAATTTTGTTGACTTTTTCAATAATGACCTAAATTGAATCCTTTGCAATCGTGGGTAGTTCCTAAGGCTTAATTTGAATCGTTTGGTTGGTTAATTTGCTAGATATTGTTGGTTCGGAGGCTTGTTTGAAAGGAAAAGCTGTGGTTGAGCATTGAGTGATCTTTGGAGCGAGGTAAGTGTCGTGGTTAACCTTGACTTGAGGGAATTAGGAACCTCGAACTATGTGCTATGTGAATTTCATGTGAGCGGCGTATATGCGAGGTGAAGAGTGCTTAAGCGCCGCCAAATTATCTGTTTTCTCTGATTTTTTGCTTTTCCTTAATTATCTCTTTCCCTGTTTAACTGTTATATGCTCTAAATATTTTCCATGCTTAACTACTACATGTTAATCAATGTCTCATCCTGTTAATGATGTTAGATCTTTTCATAGTTTCCTGAGTTCCTGCTATTTGCTTAATTTGGTTTATTTGCGCCTTCTACTTGTCAATTACTGGACTTGTCTCGTTGTGTAGTATTACTTATGTAGATTCTCATATTGTACAAGGTTTCCTTTTTGATTCAGTTTGGTATTTATTGATCGTAAAGGATTTTCGTGATTTGAATTGTTAGTTTTACTATGCACATTGAGTATTTGGTATTGATATGGTGGGATCGGGTTACACGCCGCAACAAATGAAATAAGGGTAGATTGATATGGTGGAATAAGGGTGAATTTGTATTGTACGGTGGTATCGGGTTGCATGCCGCAACATGTGGAATAAGGTTGGATTATTTAGGTGAAATAATGGTGAATTATGATACTAATATTGTGATATGGTGGGATCGGGTTGCGCTCCGTAACATATATACATATTATTTGTTGTTGTTAATATTCTTATGGTGAAATAAGGGAGGATTATGTGTTGTACGGTGGGATAGGGTTGCGCGCCGCAACAACTTATGTGTTTCTATTTCCTTGAGTTGTGTTGGTTTTACGGTATTTTCATCTGAACTCTAAGGATTTGGTAATTCTGAATGTCACTGGCTTATTTCTTGAGGTATTAGCTATTATTTTCAATTGACTGCCTTATTTCGTACGGTATTTCTTTTTTCTATCTTTATTATATACTGCGTACAAGTTGTAGTGTGAGTGACTCGCCTTAGCCTCGTCACTACTTCGTCGAGGTTAGGCTCGGCGCTTACAGAGTACATGGGATCGGTTGTACTCATACTACACTTTACACTTCTTGTGCAGATTTTGGCATTGGTCCTAGCTAATCGAGAGGCGTAGAAACTTAGATTTGCTTATTGGAGACTCAAGGTATATCTGTTAGCGTCCGCAGACCTTGAACTCCCCTTCTATTTCCCCCTATTTTTACTCTTTCTTTTCGTTCAAAACAATTGTATTTCTTTCAGACTCTGTTTGTAGAAAATCCTAGAAGCTTGTGAATTGTGACTCCAGATCCGGATTGTAGTAAATATTATGGGCATTTATGTTATTCCACACTCGGTTTTATTTCATTTTACTTAATTGAATTTATTTACTGGATTGAATAATAATTGGCTTAACGATTCTCTAACTTTAACTTGCCTAGCAAGTGAAATGTTAGGCACCATCATAATTGTATTGGTAAAAAAAGAGTTTCACACGTAAGCCTGCTCTTGACAACTCATCCAGTTATGTGGACACAGGAGAACGCGACTGCTGGATGTGATTCTTTGAAGAGGTACGGTACAAAGAGGCACGATTCAATAAACCCTCGAGCTCATCAGCCACGGGAAACTCAACCTGATCAAGACAGGGAAGAGACAAGGTCAAAATGAATCTGGACAAAGCTACGGGCAGATTCAAGAACCCACAATTGATTACTCGTACGTTATGTAACCGTACCTCAATTACCGTTATCCTTTGTAACGCACCATTAATGTCATAATTAGTCACTAATGGGCAATCATAGCAAGAGTTGTGCGTTATATCAAGGAATCTCCTATATAAGGGAGGGGAATACAACTTGTAAAGGCATCTGATTCTCGAATACAATCTACTTAGCTTTTCTATATTTCTGCAATATTGTCTATTACTCGTTTTTCTCTATTTCTTTGATTATCAGTAACTCGTGTTCATCCTAGAAATAGCTTTAGTCAAAGGATCTAATTATTTGGTTAAACAAATTGGTTCCGTTAAAGCTATAGAAGAAATACCTGATATTTTAACAAATAAAAAAGAAGTTCAAAGACTAACAGGGAGACTAGCAGCTTTGGGAAGATTTATTTCTAAGTCTTCCGAAAAAACTTTTAAATTCTTATCAGTTCTTAAAAAACAGAATTAGTTCGAATGGACTGAAGAATGTCAGCAAGCCCTCAAGAATCTGAAGATTTATCTATCGAAACCACCGCTGCTTTCAAAGCCAAAAGAAGGGGAAAGATTGTACATCTACCTGGTTGTTTCAGAAATTGCTGCAAGTGCAGTAAAGGTAAGCAATCACCTATCTATTATGTAAGTAAAACTTTGCTAGATGCTAAGACTAGATATCCACATCTGGAAAAGTTATCCTTAGCTTTAATAATGACATCTAGAAAATTACAACCATATTTTCAATGTCACCCAATCACCGTTGTGACTTCATATCCTTTAAGAAATATTCTGCATAAACAAGAATTGTCAGGAAGATTAGCCAAGTGGGCCATAGAATTAAGTGAGCATGNTTGCTAATCCGGGCCTATGGACCCTATTCACCGATGGATCCTCAAATATAAAAGGTGTTGGCTTAGGCATAGTTTTAATATCACCCACGGGTGAAAAGACACGACAAACTATCAAGTGTTATCCTATAACTAACAATGAAGTAGAGTACGAAGCTGTTATTGCAGCTCTTGAACTCGCACAGGAGCTCTCAATCAAGAAAATCGTGATCAACAGCGACTCCCAACTGGTGGTAAATCAGATACATGGGACTTACATCGCTCGAGAGACTCGAATGCAACAGTATCTTGAAAAAGCACGAGAGCTCGTGAGACAATTCAANATTGTCCAACTATTCCACTCAATGATCGACCAGGATAGGAATGAGGTAACTTTCAACAACTTAACCTGGGACTGGAGAAACTAAATTCTTAGTTTTTTGCAGAATGGCACCGTACCTGAAGACATGAAAGTAGCTCAAGCACTTCGCCGCAAAGCTGCACGGTACTGCCTTATTCGCAACTCGCTTTATCGCAAGATGTTCGGAGGACCCCTAGCTAAATGCCTTGGACCTAACCAAACGAAATTTGTGATGAAAGAAGTCCACGAAAGACACTGTGGAAATCACTCAGGGGCGAGGTCCTTAGTGAAAACCCTAATCAGAGCTGGATACTATTGGCCTAAGATGGAAGAAGAAGCTGAGAACTTTGTATCCAAATGCGACAGGTGCCAAAGGTTTGCCAATAACATGTATCGACCAAGGAATTATTGCATCCAATAATATCCCCATGGCCTTTTATGAAATGGGGGATGGACATAGTGGGACCTCTTCCCACAGCTAAAGGACAGGTATGGTTTTTGCTCATGCTAACCGAATATTTTACAAAATGGGTAGAGGCAGAAGCGTTCAAACAAATGCGAGAAAAGGAAGTTAAAAGCTTCTTATGGTGAAACATAATATGCCGCTTTGGAATACCAAAGGAGATCGTGTGCGATAATGGCCCATAATTCATAGGCTCGCAAACCACAGAATTCTTTGAAAGCTGGTAAATCAAACGGATCACTTCAACACCATACCACCCCGTGGCTAATGGTCAAGTTGAGTCAACGAATAAGGTCATCATCAACAACCTAAAGAAGCGGCTGGATAAAGCCAAAGGAAACTGGCCTGATGAGTTACCAGCGGTACTATGGGCATACAGAACAACTTCAAAAACAGCCACGGGAGGAACCCCGTTCGCAATTATCTATAGCTCAGAAGCCTTAATACCTGTGGAGATTGGCGAACCAAGCATACGGTTCTCAACAGACATGGAGGAAGCAAACGACGACGAATTGAGGACTAATCAGGTACTTTAATATTGGGGACTTCGTCTTCAAAAAAGTCTTTCAATCAACGAAAGAAGCAGGCGCAGGAAAGCTAAATCCAAACTGGGAAGGACCCTACAAAATCCGAGGCATAGCTGGGAAGGGCGCCTATGAGTTGGAAGCTATGGACGGCAGAGTTCTACCAACAAGATGGAACGCCANTCCGGTCTAGGGTTATACTTTCTGATGGACGTTTTAAAGGGTTAAGCAACCATCATCTAAAAAGCTATATACCTTCGAGTCCGAAATATTTTTCCTATTCAGGAAAAAGACCACAGGGAAGGAATAATCAAGTGCTCGAGATCTCATTCTTCAAAGATCAAACACTTGGGGGACTATACAGTATGGAAGGCTAAGACAAAGCAAAGAAGACTATCAGAAAGTCAAAAGCTCGAGCCTGAAGACCCATCTACCCAACGAAATAAGTGATACGAGCAAAATCGAAAGAGATCAAAAAGAGTCATCCAAATACAAAGCCTAATGCAAAAATGCAAAAAAAATTTGAACATGTTCATCATCAATGTACTAATTCAAAAACTGTTATGATTAAAAACAGTTACGAAAACTTTGTACTCATATAGAAAAATATTATCAAATAAAACAGTTACGAATAAGAAAATATTTCCCTCGTACTTATTAGAAAACTATTTCCAACAAAAACAGTTACGGGTAGAAACCCCAAACTTTATAAAAACTGTTACTAGTGAAAAACAGTTGTTCCCTTGTATCAATATCGAAAAACTGTTACCTATGAAAAACAGTTACGAAATATAAGTATATATCAAAGCTGTTAAACAAAAACAATTGCAACATGAGTTTTAGATGATAATCAAACACACGTAAAATGTCGTGGAAGTTCAAACAAAAAAAACTCTCCTTGGAAACATCCTTAAACATGTGTAAAATTCCTATCACTCTATTGCATTATCATGAAGTTGAGACGTCTTCTTCATGACAATCATAAAGGGCTCTCTTTCATAAATGAAGCCTACTACAAAAAGGCTCACAAACATCGTACCTAGTATGAAAAGGTACGAGTGATTACAGCATCCTCATGCAAAAATTCAGAGGTAAAAACAAAAACCTCAAAAAATAAAGCATGCAAAAGACTTAAAGAGTGAAACAGAAACTCAACGGAAAACAAAAGTCATACTAGCATTAATATATTAAAACGGCTAAGCAAAAACTAAGTATTAACTTATACTTAGCCGTATAGAATTTTTATACATTGAGGTGCCCCTAAGTTGTCATTTGGGGACTTTAAAGAAATCCAAATTTACCCCCGATGGGACTGGGGGTAACCACCAATTGAGATAAAGATAAAAAAAGAAGGGGGTAAACCAACTAAACTTCTTCAGGAGGGGGGTTGACTTCACTGGCAAAAGGAGTGGGAGCAACTAGGGATGAAGAGGCACGAACAACTGGAGTCTCACCATCAGGTGAAGAGAGGTTATGACCTTGTTGAAACTTCTTCATGGCTTCCTTAGTTTTAGCTATTTCAGCACTAAGGTCGAAACCCTCTTGACTCATTTCCGTCAATGTGTCAAGGCGAGAATTCATGTACGCCCAGCTCACATCAACANAACTAAACTTCTTCAGGAGGGGGGTTGACTTCACTGGCAAAAGGAGTGGGAGCAACTAGGGATGAAGAGGCACGAACAACTGGAGTCTCACCATCAGGTGAAGAGAGGTTATGACCTTGTTGAAACTTCTTCATGGCTTCCTTAGTTTTAGCTATTTCAGCACTAAGGTCGAAACCCTCTTGACTCATTTTCGTCAATGTTTCAAGGCGAGAATGTATATATGACTAGCTCACATCAACAACAACCACCTCTTCAAGATCTTCATAATCCCTTGCCCATATTTGAAGCTAAGCTCTCAATCCGTCCTTCTCCGCTTCAGCAACTTCATGGGCGGCCCTTAACAGTACAATCGACTCTTCCAAAGTTTGAACTTTATCTAAAGCCTTACGAAGGTCCTCTTGAGTATGAGTGAGTGATTGCACGAGCTCGCCTGAGTATTCCTCCTTCTGCCCCAACAAGTTTTTCAAGTCTCTAATCTCCTCTGAGGCGCGGGACAGCTGCTCAGCAAATGAGGACTCCAGAACACCCTTGTCTTTATCAGCCTGACTGGAAGAAGCCTTCTCTACTGCCAATTCTACCGCCATGAGCCTCATCTGCCGCTTCAAGGTACTCCTTTCCTCTTCTAAGGCATCCATGTCAATCCTTAGGCTATCATACTGTGCTTTCCAATTATCAGCATCGGCCTGCAACTCTTTTGTCTCCTGATCCGTATTTGAGATCCTCTTCATAAGCTCCATGCCTATAAGATTAATCTACAAGAAATAAACCAATCAGATATGATAAATTTCATATACGAAAATGAAAGAGGATAACCTGCATCATACCTTCAAAGACGTATGCACTACTTCATTGGCCCATGTAAGAGCACTATGGCTGGCTAGATTGGCTTTCTCAGTGGGACCTATCAAAGGCTTGAGCCACACTTCGGGTTCACCCGTTTTCTTGAACAGATTCCCCTCATCTGGAACCTCTATTACCACCTGCCGCATCTCTCTGCTGGAAGACCCTACTTCCCTAGCGGAAGGCATGGAAACAAGCAGTGATGAAGCAACAACAAGCACGGAGGGTTGAGGAGCTGGAGAAGCCACGTGCAAAGCAGCAGGCACAGAGGGTTGAAGAGTTGAGAAAGCCACGAGCAAAGTAACATCAGAATATGTAATAGCCAAAGGAGCAGATGAGGCAGCTTCTCTTAATGAAGCAGGAAAGACATCAGCCAAAGGGACATCGTCAGGAGCAAGGTTAAAACCTTCATGGAACAGGTAATCTACAGACTTATGAATGGGGGAATGTGAAACATCTTCAAAGGTAGATGGCTCAACCACAGACACGGAAGGCAAGGTCATGGGTGTAAACTTATCATCTGAAACCACCCGCCTTCTCCGTGGCATGTGTACTAAAGCACCCTCTTCTTCTTCTTCTACGGAACGAGACTCGCCAATCTTCCTCTTCGAGGAAGACGAACCAATGATAATCTCTTGGGCCTGAGCCAAATACATCTTCGGGATAGATGAAGCAGACACCCCACGAGCA
>ML431806.1:0-46483 GCA_005239525.1 Nicotiana knightiana
CTGAATAATGGTATTTGTTCTTTAATATACACTTCACATAACCTTATCGCACTGATCCATGATTCGAGGATCTCATCTCACCCAGTATGAACTGCTCAGACAACAAATTACCCCAAACATGACCGACAGCCTCACATGATACCACATCACGCCAATAGGCCATAACTCGAACATGATAATAAGAAACGACTCAGGAAGGGACTATTCAACTCACACAACTAATATGAACTTTTCTCAGAAAATATGAAGTAAAACATAAGAAAAAATAAATATATATTAACCCTTCTCATCATCACATCGCTGCGGCATGCAACCCGATACGAATAAAATACCCGTGGCGGCGTGCCACCCGATCCCATCATAAAACTCACATAAGGAAATATAAACGGAGCTGAATCGCTCACTATTACACATTACCGAATATCGGTCACAAGCACGCTAAGTGCATAATACCATCCTGGGGAGAATAATAAGGTCGTAGGCTACATAACTCAAGCACAACTGAGGTGCGATATATATATATATATATATATATATATATACACACACCTCTGGATCACAAGAGCTATCCTGCTCACATAACATCCCCACTACGCGGGACCTCAACACATAGGGAATTATCAAGTTGTTTCACAACTCACACGGCACAATCATAATAACACATGAATTTGACGAAGACAGAACAACATCCGTTGTTCTAATACCTTTCCATGAAAAGCGCTCTACTGAAATGAACATGCATCGCTCATACGGAGCCCATAATCATATTTAAATCCATCCACAAAAATCGAGTCTATCTTGCTCGCACCAACTAAGCTAATAGCTTTTACCTGGGTCCATATTAACCAATTTCTCTCATAATACACGAGAACAACCATTATCACTGGGACAAACACCCCATAATCCATAATCAACTGAACCGAACGCCCTACAGGCATAGATTCTCTAATAAACAATATTGCACTTCTTTAAACTCAGTCCAAACCTTCAATCCATCAAGTGACTACATGTCACGCTTATACAATCTTTTCGCGGTCATGCTTCCACGACCTTCAACACGAGGCAACAAGACACATCAAGAACCCATGACCAGGGTACAAAGCCTCTTCCACCGAATATCAATCTCAGATGACACTGAAGATAACACCAGCATACTCCAAACTTTCAAATCACTTTTTCTTGCTCTTCCGAGTTCATGGCATCCTTATTAACACCGAACCGCAATCTCGATTCTCACTCCCAGTTACATACTGCTTACCGCACCTAACCTGCCAATATGAGGTAGCGCAAGAATTCTGTCATAACTTCTGAACCACCAATAGGGTGAACACTTCATCATATAAAAACCTTTTACTTAACTCAATTCAAGAGTACCATCTCAACACACGAGTGAATTCTCATAATCACCCAACATGTAAATCCTTAAGTAGTAGTCTATACCACCATAACCCTTCCGGGATCTGCCTACACCTAACAGGCTATAGCACTCAAATGCTCCCACATGAAATCCGTTATGATAGCCGACAAGCCCTGCACACACCGGCACAAACCACATGCATAACTTAATCACACATGAGGAACTGATCATTGCCGTAAATGTGCCTTTTCAACGATGGCTAATCAATCTATCTTCTTTTAATCATCTTCAATTTCTTTAGGAATAATAGCAACTTCCTTCAACTCATAGCAAGCTCAACCCTCACTCGTCCCGAGTGGCCTTGATTCACGAGACTATGCTGCCTAAATCCGGCAATCCGTCTCATACCCTTCTGATAATCTTTCTAAGATCCAGAGTTTATTTCTCTCACTCGTCCAATACTATCCTGCATGCTGAAACATATCATAGAACATTCCAACCATCCTTTTTTTTTCTCAGAGATTACTCTGCACAAGCTCGATTCTCGATCATACTGCTGCCTGAAACCCTTAAGCGCCGCATTCTTGACTTTTGAACTTACTAGGAACGCTATTGAGAGTCACCCACTCCGACTGCACCCAAATGTAATCAACTCCAAGACTCCTCTAGAACATGAACACCCCTTTCAAGGAAACACGTGACTGAGTCACTACCCTGACAACTCACCCATTCCTTAAGCATAAATTTTGAATCTTCCAAAGCCTAACCCTGGTTCGACAGGGTCAACTTTTGCACATATTCATCAAACCCCATGCACAATCACCATTTTACTCCTTTCTCTCAGCTGAAATAACTTGCCAACACGCCGACAATCTGCGACCCTATGAGAAGGCAACCCTACAACCCAACTGCAGATGGTGGGACTCCCTTACTTAGCCCGAAGCACCTCCTTGCACCACTCTAGACCCTGCCGAGATCCTTTCTCCTTTGATAACACGATCTTGCTTAACCAATCCATCCAATTCTTCAAAATCTTCTTGCTAGCACTCCCTAAATACTCAAATTATCTAGAATCATTCACACATTCTACCTCCTACCGACTAGCCACTAGAACCCCTCACAGAGACCTGCCAACCCCTCCATCGCTAACCTATTCACAGAAGATAACCCACCTGTGGAAATCACCCGCTGACACCTTCCAAAGACACTAAAATGCACACTCTCTTCGTTTAATACCCCATCCTACGCCCTGCTTCAGTTACCAAATTTACTAGTTTGTTCGCTCCTCATGGACATCCATTAAATGCGCGACAATATCTTCAAATTCCAAGCTATGTTGCCGCTCCCCCACTTTGCAACTGCTCAACTTCCGCTTCTTACACTTGACCTCCTAAAAATGGAACCACCGCCTAGCCTCACTTTAGGATCATTCTCTGTAGCTCTCAAACCATTAGATCACCACGACTTCAAGCTCTCTGAAGATCATCTTTCTCTAGCTGCCTTCATTATCAACACTTATCCGGTACTGAACCACCGCATCTCACGATCTTTGCCAACCGCTTTCTTCAATACTTCTTCTCAATACTCTGACCCCACGCAACCGAATAAACCATAGCACCGCCAAACCTAACACATTCCATTCGATCAACGACGATGACTACATATCACATGTGCATATCCCACCTCACTTGAAGACACCAAGTCTTACTACTTTATCAATCCCAACCGGACCTTTCATAATCCAAATGCCTTTCCTCTGCCGGCACTAGAATACCGAAATCTCGAAATCACACTCTGAGAAGTCCTCCCCTCAAACCATTCATCACCCCAACATATGGGTAAGCATTCTATCACCATACCGACATCACACGATAACCAATCGCAAGCATCATCACTACCTGAGCATAGCCTTAACGCTCTCAGAAACACAGCTACTGATCTAAAACAACATATTATTCTTTTGCAGGGCCATAACAACAACCCCAACCAATTACACATGGAAACATCTCGAATTACATATGTAGCACCATTCAATTCCTCAATTTCCCGATTCATAGCAAGCGCTTCGCGACGCGTAAGATTGAGTAGGAATGAACATAGGCATAAGCCTCAAAGGAATCAACTCGCACGATGAAGAATCAAGAAGGGAAGTAATCTTAACGGCCCTGTAGCCTCTCGAAGATAAGTACAAACATCTCCGTACCGATCAGCAAGACTCTACTAGACTTGCTCATGACTCTTGAGGCGTACGAGAACCTAGAGAAATAATACCATGTTGTCACGACCCAAAATCCATAAGGTTGTGGTGGCGCCGGACATCAATGTCAGGCAAGCCAAATCATTAATTGATTGAAATAACTTTGCGGTTTTAACATTTATGAAAATATTTTCTTTCACTTTATTACATATTAACCAAATAAAAGTCTGTTCGTTAAAAACAATGGCTTGAATACTACACTTTAGAAAATATATCCCAACACATCCCAGAACCCGGTGTCACAAGTACATGAGCAATAGAATTTATATAATCATTACAAAGCCTCCAAAGTAAAAATTGGACAAGGAAATTTAAAATACAAATGTAACAAATATAGTACGAGAGAGAGACTATGTCAGCTGTGGATCGCCTCCGGATGATGAAGCTCGCTTAAGTCTCTGAATCCTCCACATTTCTATGAAAGTACTTGTGCAATAAATACACATCAAGTGTAGTATGAGAACAAAAAATAACGTGTACTCAGTAAGTCTCCCGCCTAACCTCGGAGAGCTAGTGACGAGAGGTCGAATTAGACACTCACTAAGGGCCAACAAATTAATTTACAATGTAAGATGAACACAATAGGCATGTAAAGGTAGTAAAGTAGCATATATAGAAGGCACTGAAATCCAAGTAAGTGCTGGAAATAAACAAACAGTCACCACTTTCTCATCATTTTCCAAAATATCTTAAATAAACAATTTCCTCTTTGTTTTCCTCCAAATATCATAAATTCACAATTTCTTATTTATTTTTTCCCCAAATATCTTATTACTTCAAAAATCATGAAGAAAACATTTAACAATTTAACATACGCATACGGGATAAGGACAACCGGCCTGAGCCGTCATAATAATCAACTATGTGCACTGCCCAGGATCGAACGGCCCGTACCAAAAGTGCACCTCTCAATAAAATACTCATGTCTATGCACTGCTGAGGATCGAACGGCCCGTACCAAAAGTGCATCTCTCAATGTAATAATCCTCTCTGTGCACTGCCGAGAATCGAACGGCCCGTCCCATAAGTGCACCTCTCAATATAATAATCATATCTATGCACTTCCGAGGATCGAACAGCCCGTACCAAAAGTGCATTTTAATTCTGTCGTGGCGTACAGCCCTCTCCCATGAGAGTGGGGGAAATAACACTTCGCTCGCGGAATGTAAATTGCGAAGCGGTCACATGCAGACATGCACAATCAACAAATCCACCCTGAATACGTCGGTAACACAAATACTCAATAAATGACCAATTTCTATTTTAAAAACCACAAATAGTATTTAAATCCCTTTTTCGAAACTTACTTTCCGAGTTTATATAACGTTTAATAACACAACCTTATTCAGAAATACAATTGCCCGCGAAGGAAATAAAATCTCCTTTTAGATGATTTAGAAAAATAAATTCTAATCCTCCTTAGTCATTAAATTAAAATTTCGATTATATTAGCAGTCTAATATCACAGACAAGATCAAAGGTACAATAGGTAAGGCATTCTAGTGGGTCCTAGGCTACCCGGACATGGCATAATAGAGGCTACGCACGGACTCTCGTCACCTCGTGCGTACGTAGCCCCCAAAAATAATAGCATATACTTAATTAATTCACCTAGGGGGACAATTCCCCCTCACAAAGTTAGAGAGGAGACTTACCTCGCTCCGAAATTCCAATACCGACTTCCAAGCCCTTCCGACGACTCCAACGGATGCACAACGCTCCGAAACTACCACATAACGGCAAAGCAATGAAAATTCATCCTAATACTCATAACAAATTCAAATTATATACTTTCCCGGCCCTTCTCAGTGAAATGATCAAGACGCCCTCGGGCCCACGTGCCCGGAAATCCGAAATTATCGAAGGTATATACTACCCATAGCCTTACTAACTCAAATATACAATTTACTAAAATATTCATGCTCAATTCATGGCCAAAACTCCAAATTACCATTTTCTAGGTTTCTTTAAGATTTTCAAAATTTTCCTCAATTTCCCCTACCAAAATCTGTATAATAATATTGTATTAAATTCAAAAACGTTAAGAAATTACTTACCTTGCGATCCTTGACGAAATCCTCTCCTTGAAGCTCCTCCAAATTGCCCATAGCATGTGAAAATAGATGGAGAAATGACCCAATTCTCGCTTAAAAGCAATCTGCCAAGGCCTATTTCCGCACCTGCACTTCCGCAGGTGCGCCCAAATCCCCCGCAACTGTGGCCTCCTTGGATCCAGCCCAATTTTGCACTTGCGGCGCCCTTAGCCGCACCTGCGGACAAAGCCTCGTAGGTGCGGATCACACCAGATGACAGCAACCTTCAACTTTCTTCAACTTCAAATATTGATCCCTTAACCACCCGGAATCCACCCGAGGCCCCCGGGACCCCGTCCAATCATATCAACATGTTCCAAAACATAATGCGACTTGCTCGAGGCCACAAATCACATCAAAAAACATCGAAACCACGAATCGCACCCAAATCCCAACTTTATGAACTTAGAAATTTCTAACTTCTATATCTGATGCTGAAACCTATCAAATCATGTGCGATTGACCTCAAATTTTGCGCACAAGTCATATTCAACATTACGGTCCTGCTCCAACTTCCGGAATCTCATTCCGACCTCGATATCAAAACTTCCACTTCCGGTCGGATTTCTCAAAAACCTTCAAATTTCTATCTTTAGTCAAATGACTTCAAAATGACCTACGGACATCCAAATTCACTTCTGATGGCGCTCCCAACTCCAGAATCATCATAAGAAGCTATTTCCAGATACTGAATCCCAAAAGGACATCAATAACTCTGAAATTCACTTCAAGCCAAAATCTATAAAATTCTTCTAAAATGCTAACTTCCACAATATGCACTGAAACGCTCCCGGGTTATCCCAACCCCGATCCGGACATACGCCCAAGTCGAAAATCATCATACGAACCTGCAGGAACCCTCAAATCCTGATTCGGAGGTCGTCACTCAAAATTCCAATCTTAGTTGATTCTTCCAAATTAAAGCTTCTGAAATGAGAATTTTCTTTCCAAATCAACTGTAAACTTCCCGAAATTCAATTCCGACCACGCCCACGAGTCATAATACCTAAAATGGAGATGCTCAAGACTTCAAGCCGCTGAACGACGTGCTAGAGCTCAAAACGACCGGTCGGGTTGTTACATTCTCCCCCACTTAAACTGACGTTCGTCCTCGAACGTGCCAAGAACTGCTTTGGAGTTATCAGAAATCAATGTTTAACATTTCGAGCACCTGTCCGCTACCACAACCCAGTTGAGCACATTAGCTTGATCAAATCTGAATATTTCTTCTTTATCCATATAATAAGCTCAGAATTCATTCAAACACCTGAAATTTCTCTGCCAGGCCTAGTTCCAACATATAAACACCTTGCAGGTGCGGATCACACCAGATGACAGCAACCTTCAGCATTCAACTTCAAATATTGATCCGTTAACCACTCGGAATACACCCGAGGCCCCCGGGACCCCGTCCAATCATACCAACTTGTTCCAAAACATAATGCGGACTTGTTCGAGGCCTCAAATCACATCAAACAACATTAAAACCACGAATCGCACCCAAATCCCAACTTTATGAGCTTAGAAATTTCCAACTTCTACATCTGATGTTAAACCTATCAAATCACGTCCAATTGACCTCAAATTTTGCTCACAAGTCATATTCAACATTACGGACCTGCTCCAACTTCTGGAATCGCATTCCGACCTCGATAACAAAAGTTCCACTTCCGGTCGGATTTCTCAAAAACCATCAAATTTCTATCTTTAACCAAATGACTTCAAAATGGCCTACGGATATCCAAATTCACTTCCGATCGCGCTCCCAACTCTAGAATCACCATACGAAGCTATTCCCAGACTCAGAATCTCAAACGGACATCATAACTCTGAAATTCACTTCAAGCCCAAATCTATGAAATTCTTCTAAAATGCTAACTTCCACAATATGCACCGTAACGCTCCCGGGTTATCCCAACCCTGAACCGACATACGCCCAAGTCCGAAATTATCATACGAACCTGTAGGAACCCTCAAATTCTGATTCGGAGGTCGTATACTCAAAAATCCAATATTAGTTGATTCTTCCAACTTAAGACTTCTGAAATGAGAATTTTCTTTCCAAATCAACTCTAAACTTCCCGAAATTCAATTCCGACCACGCCCACAGGTCATAATACCTGAAATGGAGCTGCTCACGATTTCAAGCCGTTGAACGGCGCGATAGAGCTCAAAACGACCGGTCGGGTCGTTACAAATATAATGTTGTTATTATAAGCGATTGGTTGTTGGCAGGTGGTGCAGCTATAAAACAGCTACATTCGGTCAAAAACTTACCCTGGAAACAGATTGCTACCGATCAAAGTCGGTCGGAAATGTTAATTTGATTTTCCAGGAATTTAAATTTACTTACCAACTTTGGTCAGAATTTTTTATTTTAGATTTTAGATATTTTAATAATTCCGACCGATTTTTTCGGAATTGAACAATTTTTAAAAAAATAAATAATTAAAATTCCGATCGATGTCGGCCGCTAATTTGAAAATAATTAAAAATTATTTTCAATAATACCGACCGAATAGAATTAAGATTATTTTGTGTCAGATAACTTGGTCAAAGTGCGTTGACAATTACCGATCAACTTCGGTCGAAAATAACGATGGTCTGCGGTCGCTCGCCATTAGCGACTATTATTTTTTCGACGAATTGACAACGGTCGGAAATTGGTCGGTTTTTATTCGATTCCGATCGGTTCCGGTTGGTTTTTCTGGACGCTTTTTGACGGTTTTTTAGTAGTAAGAAATAAAGGGTATGTTTTGAACAATATTTTCCCTTCTTTTGATAGGAAAAATATTTAAGTTCATGAGTGTTTTCCACAATATTTAAGCCAATCAAATATGAAAAAATTAAAATTTCGAAAAATATTTTTTCTCCTTTATACCAAATACACCCGAAAGAATACTCTTATGCGCTTAAGTTTTAATGGTTAGAGCTACCTAATTATACTGGTGGAATATAGTACTTATTCGTTATAAAGTTGATGTACATGAAAACGAACATATGATTATAAAGAAAAAATTAATTAGATATTTCCACTTACACTAGTGCCTGTGCTCCAAGTTGTCAGACCAACTCCATGTACGAGGAGATGGGATGATGATATAAGAATCTTAATCTGGTCTCACCATAATTATGTAGAATAAAATAAGTTATTCTTTAAACCCGATTTATAGTGAAGGTATTTGATAGAACATAAATTTAAGAAAGAAATAGAAAATGTTATAATTTAAAATAAATAATAAATATTTATGTGACTATAACTCGTCTTATTAAAGTAAAGAGAAAAAAAATTAATTTAAATTATTTTCAAATATAAAAAAATTAGTCTGGCTGAAAAACAAAAAGTGTCACCTAAATTAAAATAAAGAAAATATTTTCTAAGCTGCTACTCCTATGTGTTTAATCTAATGTGGGGACTGGATCTTTGTGCCACTCTAAAAGACGTTTATCTTTGTACGTCATATTTGTCCCTGCAACTTGGAAAGATCTTCATAAATGACCAACTTAGATCCTTTTGGGTAAATTTCATAACTATTATATAACTATTACTTCCTCCGTTACAATTTATGTAAACTTATTATCACACTATCTTTCTTCACCTTGTGTAAGAAAAGGTGATAAGGGAATTTTTCACTTTAAGTGACATTATTCGAATTTGAAATTTATTTTAGTTTTCAGAGTCGCCACCCGGATTTTTGACGATGTTTCGGGATACCGTTTATTTATTGAAATCCCAAACCGAGGAATTTTGACTATGTTTTAAGTCGTCTGCGTACCAGAAATCCGAGTAAAGAATTATGTTAACCCGGGAGAAGGTGTTAGGCATTCTCGAGTTCCGTGGTTCTAGCACGGTCGCTTAACTATTAATATTTGGCCTAGTTATCTGATTATTTACATGTTTTAGCCTATTGTGCATTTAGCCTTTTTAGTTTTAAGCCGCTTTTAATATTTATAGATTTATCTTGAAACAAGTCACGATGGCGTGCACTAGTTTGTTTTTGGGCACATTGTAAATGCACCACGATTACAACATGTGATTTTTATTATTATTTTGAGTTAGAGTCGGGGACATGAGTTGCCACACCTGAATATAGGTTACGTGATCATGACTATGCCACGAAAATCGTACCTATAGTCATGATGATATATTAATTGTTCGCGCCCAAAGCAACTAGCGCATTTGAATTATTTATCTTACTTTGAGATTATTGTAAGGCCACGAGCTTATGGACACAGGATTGTTTGTGGAGGAGGTGCGATTCAACTGTTATACATGAAATGGACCTTCAAGACATCAGTGGGCCTTCGTGTTGTCACGACCCAAATCCCAATTTAGGTCACGATGGCGCCCAACTCTGATGTTAGGCAAGCCAACCTTAATTTACTAGTGATCCCTTTTTAATTTATAAAATAATTTCCCATACTTGAGAGGGTTTCTTTTAGATTTCTAATTTCGAAGTAAACAAGTGACTTAGACAACCAAAAGTGAGTAATAAATATAGTAATCACCACCAATAATTAAAACCAAAAAGAATAGAATATCCACTACGTGGGCATACCAAGATTTGGCGTCACAGGTCTACGGGCATCTAATAGAAACGAGTATCCAAAAGAAAGTACAAGTTTGCCCTATTGTCTGAAGAAAATTAATACGACATAGCAAAAGAAAAGAGGAACTCCGAGGTTCTTCCAGGGAGATACGTCAAGGAAACCATCTCACCGAGAAGTCCACGCCAAATATACGTCAGGGACGAACTCCGGATGAATGCCCAAATGCACCTGCCTCAGAGCCTGTACAATTAAGAACAGAAGCGTAGCATGAGTACATAAACAGATATGTACCCAGTAAGTATCCCGCCTAATCTCGATGAAGTAGTGACGAGAGGTAGACGTGATATTTACTAGGGTCAAAATCTCTAAATAACATAATTTAATAAGGACTAGGCAGGCATAACAGTCCTAGTAATCACAAAGACATAAAATATCAAGTTTAATTGTAATTACCTTTGCATGTCAAATTTCACTAGCATATAAGGTACTAAATTCCCTTGTTCACATGAAACAGTTAATGCAATTACAACAAAACTCCCAGTAAATTATATAGCACATAATAGGCCGAAGGCGTACGGCCGAAGCGTCGCGAAAATAAATGTGCACTGCCGAGGGTCGAACGGCTCGAACCATAGATGAATATATTATCCCGCTCGCGAATCGAACATGTGACGTGGTTGACATAATAGTAGGCTTATCTCGCTCACGAATCATACATGCGACGCGGGTGCCGTATACATACACATAATTTTTCAATATTTAGGGATTTAACAGAGATTGTATGTACAAGCGAGAACTTAAGCAATATGATTTTTGAACATAACTTCCTAATACTCTCATACCAATTCAAGGATACTATGCAACTAAAATACATTTAGGGACACAGGTAAGGCACATAAAAGTATGCTTGTGAGTCCTAGAACTACCCAACATAACATAATAGTAGCTACGCACAGACTCTCGACACTTCGTGCGTGCATAGCCCCCGCAAATAAGGACATGCAATTATTTATAATCACATATGAGGACAATTCCCTCTTACAAGGTTATAATGGAGACTCGCCTCGTGTAGAACTTACTTTCCTGGTCAAGAACGCGCCCGAACCTCTAAACTCGTCTCTCAAGGACTCGAAACTAGTCAAATATTGTACACATGAATTAATCTATGCTCCAAAGTATGAAATTTACCTAATTAAGTAGTTATTTCAACCCACTTTGAAAAATCTCAAAACTACACCCCGGGCCCACATGCTCGGATTCCAGAAATTCTTGAAGGAAACACTTACCCATACCCTAAGGATCATTAACACATGATTTTTGTATGATTTCATAGCTAGTTTAGTGGGTAATTTCCCAAATTTCATAAAGCCCTAGGTTTTTACTCTAACCCTTGGTTTTCACTAATTATGAGGTTAATCTACCTAGGATTTCATGTATTAAACTAATATTAGAGTAGAGATCACTTACCTTTCAGTTGCTACATCATTTGGCTCTTTTCCAAGATCTCAAGGTCGACTATGGAGGAAAGAAATGGAGTAAAATGGTTCTTTCCCGTATTTTAAAGGACCTCACTGCCTACAGGGTTTTTGCACCTGCGGTTCGAGGACCGCTCCTGCGGTCTCGCGCCTGCGAGAAAAGTCTCGCACCTGCGGAAGAGGGGCAAGGGGCCTGGGCTCGCACCTGCGCAGAGGAGCTCGCACATGCGACTTCGCTCCTGCGGATATTATCTGCACCTGCGAGAAATAGGCAGCCTCACCTGAAGCCGCACCTACGAGGCAAGGAACGCAGGAGCAGTCTCACACCTGCGACTGGGCAACCGCAGTTGCGGTCACACCAGATCAGGTGCACCAACACCTGCTTCAGCTGGTTTTTGGCCTCGTTTAGTGCCCGAGAGGCACGTGGGCCCACCCGAGCACCCGTCCAAATATACCAACAAGTCCCAAATCATAATACAGACTCGCTCGATCCTTCGGAACACCCAAAAAAATGCTAAAACTCAAAATCACACCTCAAAAACTCCTACAATCAAACTTAGGAACTTTACGTTCTTGAATTTGCTAAAAATGCGTCGAATCGACCTATACTACTCGGAATGACACCAAATTCTGCAAGAAAGTCATAAATGACATAACGGATTTATTCCTTATCTCGGAATTCTGTTTGGACCTTGATAACACAAAAACACGTCCCAAACCACAATATGAACTTAAGGAAACTCTTATTTTGCTATTGGGCACCGAAACGCTCCCGGGTCATCCAAAACCTATTCTGAACATACGCCCAAGTATAAAATTATCATACGAAGCTACCGAAACCGTCAAAACTCGATTCCGAGGTCGTTTACCCAAAATCTTGACCGAAGTCAAACTTGGCCTTAAAAGCCAACCTTAAGGAACCAAGTGTTTCTATATCACTCTAAACACTTCCGAATCCCGAACCACCCGTCCCCGCAAGTCATAAATCATAATGAGCCGCTATGAAAAGTTTCATTTAGGGGAACGGGGTCCGATAACGCAAAATGACCGGCCGAGTCGTTATACGTGCTTTGGGCTAGCTTAAAGCTAGTCCCTTATTTTATTCACAATCTCAAACTGAGATCAATAATAAACTGAGATCTATACAATACAAACCATGCTATGAAGAACTAAGACCAACAAAGCTATTAGTATTCCAGTATAACCTATTGCAGTACTAATTCCAAATACCTTTATAAGTAGGTGAACATATTTCTTATATACTAAGCTAGTTATTATTTATTGAGATGACTGTACTCAATTGTGCCTAAGTTATCACATCAAATTTGTTCTCCACATCTTATGTTATTTCCATGTACAATTGGTAAATTTAGTTTTCATTCAGAGACAATGTAAAAGAAATGTAATTACACCACAGTCAAATACATCTGGCAAGTTCAATTAAAAACAAATAGAACATTCTATACTCTTTCATACCTAAACATCCTATACTTTTTCATACCTAATTCTGATAGGAAATTAGAAAATTGGCTTTCAACAACTTAGAATGAAAAAAGATGGATATTTGGACACTTCCTCACCATTTCCGAAATGGACATTCAGCAAAATTACAATTAATGATAAGTCTCAAACTAATTCAAATCAATACCTTAAGTTTTGAAGCTTAACACTTCCAACTTCAAGATTACAAGCTACAACATGCTTATTTTAACTAAGAACCAATTATATTCTTAATCCTCCTCACATGATACTTGCATAATCTCAAACATGGAAAAAATTCTTAAAGGAAAAAACAACAGAACACTTACACAATGGCATTTAATTAACCTAACATAATGTCTAGTATTTGATAGAACATCCAATGGACCCACTTGATTAACATAAAAGCCATTGTTTCCATTCAACTTTATTCATATAGACTTAATGATAACAAACTCAGTTGCAGGTTCTTCAAAGAGGAAACAGACTCACAACCATTAAATCACTGACAAGTAAATCTCAAAAGAAAAGGTCGAAACAATTCTTGAAGAAAACTACATGCTTAAATCATTTTATGTGCAGTATATTTTGTCCAAATGAAAACAGATTCACATGAAGCTTCTAGTCTTTTTCTTGGGCAATGATATTTCAACTTATAAGATTACTGCACTCATAACTCATGTCAGCTCAAAACCAGCAACAAAAATGTTTAAACTTAAGCAAGCTAAAAGCAGCAACAACAAACGTTTAAACATAAACGAGCCCAAGGAAACAACAACAAATGTAATCATTTTGTAATAAGTATGCTCTTATTGATTTAAAAGTGAAAATACACAGTTAGGAGGACGATGAATACCTTGATAGCGATGATAAGGTCCCAAACATACCAAAAAAGGCGGAGAATCAGCCATAGCTCCTGAATGAAGAAATAACGACACATAAGCAGTGAATCACCATTGAATCTGCTTGAAGAACCCAGAAAAGCAAGAGGAATTGTACCTTCGAAACAACTAACACATTTTAATTGTTTGGAGTACAAAACCCAACTAGAACAATATTGTTTTTTCCTTATTCATTTCAGCTGTATATGGTTGTGTGTGTGCATGTTTTCAGAGAGGTGAGGGAGTGCCGAGAGAAGATCGATTGAAGAAGAAGAAGTCTATGTTCGTTATTTTCGTTCTAGAACCAAAGAGGTGCGGTTTTTGTCTCCGATGTGTGAGGTGAGGAAGAAGGGAAATGGGGAAGAACGCTGGCCTTTAGGTGGTTTCTTGGAGGAGATGATGGAAAGGGGGTTGGGGCTCGACGACGCTGATTTTATGGAAGGGGGAGATTTTTATCTAAATTAGGTTTAGGTCTAGATTTTAGGAAAGTGGGATTTTTAAAGAGGGGGTAATTGTGGGTCTGGGATATTGGGCCTTAAAATTGGGTCAATTTGAAATAAAAGGCCAAATTGTTCTTTTAAAAACGGCCACCCTACTACTAATTGAATTTATTTTTTAGAAAGACTAGTTAGCATTCTAATTAATTAGACTAATTGATTAATGCTAATGAATATTTTTGTGACTTTTTATATATTAACCTATTAATTAAAGAGTGATTAATTCCTAAATATGTAAATTAAACCTAAGATGGCATGCAATGAAAATATGACAATTTTTATGATTTTTCTATAATTTAAAGTATCAAATATGCATGAAATGCAACTAAATAAATAAAAATTCCTAAAATTCATCAACAATTATTTTATGATTATTTTTAGGAGTAATTTCCATGCGGGACAAAAATGGTGTCCACAGCTGCCCCTCTTTGCTCGAGAACATGAAAAGTTTTCGGGCAAAGATAAAGTGAACAACTACGAGCAATTTTTTCCCGTTTGGTACTCTATTTGGAAGCATTTTGAAAATTTTGGCCGAACCTTGCTTCAGAGGTTGCCTACATATCCTTGGCTATAAAGGAATCAGGCCAGTGTAGTTCTGGAAGTTTTGGTAGCTGGGACTACCGGGAAGCTGTGAGTTCACTAGTGTTTCTGTTGTTGCTGCTTACTGCTTGTTGAGCTCCTTATTACACCAAAATTAAAATGAAGAAGACTAAACTAAACCTATTAACTACGAGTTACAAGATTCCTATCTATGGGTCTTCTGAAGCTTGAACTTGAGTCTTGATTGATTCTTATACAGAATCTAATCTGAATCTTGATGCTTGTTCGTTGTAGGTGTTGGTTAAATCTTCTTCAGCTTTTCGGATCAAGGTAGGATATACAAAATGGATGACTTAAATCTCGTCCTGAATAGTCCGCGTCTTTCCCGCTTCTGCACTTTGGATTCAATCTTTTACTTTTCTTCTTTTCTTTTATTCTGAATTGAGACGTCTTCTTTTGCTCGTCTCGAATCCGTTGTCCTAAATTTCAATTTGCACAAAAAAAAAAACGAACGAAATTTTATGCCCTAGTTTTCACTAGAAAACTTTCGTGAGTTATTGCAAAAGAATCTATGCTACTTTATTATTTAAAGCAATAAAAGGTCGGGAATGGTGTACCCGGAGTTATTGTAGACTAGGGAGTGGATACCATATGCCCAAAGGTAAAATCAACTAGGGGTTGGAGATCCTATGTTAGAAGAGAATTGACAGGTTATGTTGTCGTCAAGAAAAAGATCACCAGGTTATGCCGGTGTCTGGGAAAAGGTCAATAGGTTATGTTGTTGCCGGGAAAAGGAGATCACTGGGTTATGCCAGTGTCAGGAAATGATCAACAGGTTATGCTGTTGTAAGGAAAGAGCACCAGGTTATGCCGGTGTCTGAAAAGGTCAACAGGTTATGTCGTTGTCTGGGGAAAAGAGATAATTGGGTTATGCCAGTATCAGGGAATGATCAACAGGTTATGCTGTTGTCAGGAAGAGATCACCAGGTTATACCTGTGTCTAGAAAGGTCAACAGGTTATGTTGTTTCCTGGGGAAAAGATCACTGGGTTATGCCAGTGTCAGGAAGCGATCAATAGGTTATGCTGTTGTCGGGAAAGATCACCAGGTTATGCCGGTGTTTGGAAATGAGATTCACCGGGTTATGCCGACATCAACTAGGGAATGGAGACCTATGTTGGCATCGAGTTATATCGGCATCAGGATATGCTGGCATCAACTAGGGAGTGGATACCCTACGTTGGAATGAAGACTAGGGAGTGGAGACCCTATGTCTAAAGTCATCAACTAGGGAGTGGAGACCCTATGTTGGCATTAGGTTATGATAGCATCAACTGGGGAATGGAGACCCTATGTTGGAAAAGCGACTAGGGAGTGGAGACCCTATGTCTAAAAATAAAATCAACTAGGGAATGGACACCCTATGTTGGAAAATGACACTACTGAATTGTGTACCTTATGCTAAAATGAACCAAGAAGAATCTTTTTTTTTGGTGTTTTTTTTTTTTTTTGCGAAAATCATTCTTTTAAACAAATTGCCCCAATGCTTATTTTCTGAGGACATAAATAAACTATTTTTTTTTAAACAAGACTTCTTCTTCTTCTTTTTTTGTTGGCATCTTAGGAGAAGGATTCATCAGACTAAGACGTTTATCCTAGGAGAAAGATTCATCACACTAGGTTCCTTATCTTAGGAGAAAGATTCATCAGACTATGACATTTATCCTAGGAGAAAATTCATCAGACTAGGTCTTTTTTTATTATTATTATCTTAGGAGAAAGATTCATCAGACTAAGATTTTGATCCTAGGAGAAAATTCATCAGACTAGGTCTTTTTTTATTATTATTATCTTAGGAGAAAGATTCATCAGACTAAGATTTCTATCCTAGGAGAAAGATTCATCAGACTAGGATTTTTATCCTAGGAGAAAGTTCATCAGACTAGGTCTTCTATCTTAGGAGAAAGATTCATCGGACTAGGATTTCGATCCTAGGAGAAAATTCATCAGAGTAGGTCCCTTTTTTATTATCTTAGCAGAAAGATTCATCAAACTAAGATTTTGATCCTAGGAGAGAGTTCATCAGACTAGGTCTTCTATCTTAGGAGAAAAAATCATCAGACTAAGATTTTTATTGGAGGAAAATCCATCAGACTAGGACTTTTTTATCCTAGGAGGAAAAATGGGAAGAGAAATGACACCATTTGTGCATACTAGCAAAACAAATAAAGGTAAAGATTTGAGAAACTTCCCTTTGTTGGCTCTTTCTTCTCTTACTCTTTTTTTTTAACCACTTTCCTTGTACTGCTTTGTTCCTGTTTCAAACAAAGAAAATTTTGTCAGCTTTTAAAAGTGGTGGTCGGTTTGTGGCCTTGAGTCCTGGGCGGCTTGGCTTTTGCTAAATCAGCCTGAGTCAGTTTCAAGACTTTTTTGCTCTGCATCAACCCTGATTGTTTCACATCCAGTACCATTTGTATTGTCTATTTCTGGAGTTACTTCCTTTTTCTCTTTTGTAATTCTTTATTTTATTTTTGATTGTACTTGTTCTATCAGTCAAATTCTTCACGATTTGATTATAATTCTATTCATGACGATCATAAGTAGAAAGTTCATATTCTTCGGTCATTGATAAACAATTTGTTGGACAATACTCAACGTAAACTAAATATCCAATTGATAAAAATGGAATAAAGATGACACGGCCTTTTATGACTATTGCTCATTTTGAGCAACTGCTGCATTTTGGCAACGGTTTGCTCTCTCTCTAACTAGAAATGTGACAAGAGAAGTGCGAAAGGATTGCAGTCTAGATTCAAGGTATGCCAGTTGTCCACGGAACTTTCAAGATTGGTTGAGTCTTAAGTGTACTTTAGTAAGAGTATGAAGGCGTCGTTGTGCCTTGGCTGTGAGGGCTCTCAACCACATGGATAGTTCAATGTGCTCATCAGCGCCTGACCCTGAGATGTGGATCATCCAAGGCCCATTAGCATGGCGTACTCCAAATTGACTCCAGTTTTTTACATTATTTTCGTTGTAAAATATTGAATTTCTATCGACGCCATTCCAATTCAAAGACTCGCGAATTACTTCTGAATAAATTCAGAAATTATATGTAAGAACCATAGCATTTTGCGATTCATTGGTAAATCGATTTTGATTCTCTATTAACCAATAACGTGGAACTATTAACATGGTTAAAACAAACTGTTTGAAGTCTAGACGCAGATTTGTGGCTCAGTCAGACTTATCCCAACAGGAGATCTTTACTTAGGCGACCTTTTCTGATATCTTGAATGGCTTCTTGCCTTTTGGAGCAATTTGACTGTCAGAGGGAATCACTAGTTATCTTTGCTTGCGCCAAGTGGGCTGACAAGAGTCTTTTGAGGGAAATCCTCTACATGAATCCTCAATTCATATTGATTGTAACATTGAATTGATGGCCAAAATCACTTTTGTGCAACTGAAAAGCTGATAGCAGATTTTGAAATCTTTTCTTGCTTTTTTTGACAATGACTGACTCAGAGTGAAGGACACAATGATTCAAAGAAGCAAGTATCAACAAGCAATGCCCCTGTCGAAAGGAAAAAAGGGAGAGAGTTTCTTTTTTTTTCATTTTTTTATTTTGCGGTAACTAGCCTTAGTGATCATGACATGCATTTTGGACTTAACGGACGATCTATCAAACTAATCCAATCTTTCCTTTTACCATTCTTATGACCTTTGAGGTCGGGCTTGTTCGTGCCAATTCTTTGCATCAGATTCACGACTCACTTTCGGCCAGTGGTGCCCCGAGGGGTTTTCACCAACAAGTCTCTCTCATTTATTTTTCTCTACTTACCTTCTCCTTACAGTGCCAGTGAGGGTTTTCACTAGTAAGACTCTCTCATTTTTTCTTCTTTAGTTTTTCTTTTCTTTTGCTTTCTTGGATGAGCAACTTGATAGTGTTTTATGTCGCGTGACAACCGTTGCTCATTGCATACTTCAATTAGCATTCTTGAAGGCATATCGGGAGGTCTTTATTTGGAAGGTTATTGGATATGGTTGTAAAGAAGGGTCTGTAACGACCTGACCGGTCGTTTTGCGTTGTTGGACCACGTTCCCCTAAATGAAACTTCTCATAGCGGCTTTTTATGATTTATGACTTGAGGGGACTGGTGGTCCGGGATTCTGAGGTGTTTAGAGTGCTACAGGATAAATTGGTTCCTTAAGGTTGGCCTTTAAGGCCAGGTTGCACTTCGGTCAACATTTTGGTTAAACAACTTTGGAATCGAGTTTCGTCGGTTCTGGTAGCTTCATGTGATGATTTTTGACCTGGGCGTATATTTGGAATGGGTTTCTGATGACCCGGGAGCGTTTCGGCGCCCAATATTGAAATAAGAAATTCCTTAGGTTTCTATTGTGGTTTTGGACATGTTTTTGTGTTATAGAGGTCCAAACGGAATTCCGAGATCGGGAAAAGTTCCGTTATGTCATTTATGACTTTCCTGCAAAATTTGGTGTCATTTCGAGTAGTATAGGCCAGTTCGGCGCGTTGTTAGCGAAGTCTAGAAAACTTAAAGTTCCTAAGTTTGGTTCTTGGGGTTTTGAGGTGTGATTTTGAGTTTTAGCATTGTTTTGGGTGTTTCGAAGGCTCGACCAAGTCCGTATTATAATTTGGGACTTGTTGGTATATTTGGACGAGGGCTCAGGTGGGCCCAGGGGCATCCAAGGCATCCGACGGGGCTAAAAACCAGCTAAAATAGTTGCTGGTGCACTTGATCTTGTGTGACCGCATGTGCGGTTTCCCAGTCGCAAGTGTGGCACCGCTCCTGCGATCCCAAGAATCGCAGGTGCGACTCCAGGTGAGGTCACCCTTTCTCGCAGGTGCGGACAAAAGTCCGCAGGAGTGGAAACGCTGTTGCGGCCACCCCTCCGCAGATGCGAACCCAGCCCTTCCCGTCCAGTTTCGCAGGTGTGAGCCCCAGCTCGCAGGCGCGAGACCACATGTGCGGTCCCCGAGCTGCAGGTGCAGTTCCCGGTAAGCCAGGCAGTATATATTTTTTGAAACTCGGGATTTCACCCCCTTCATTCATTTTCCTCCACCATTAGAGTCTTGTGAGATTGGGAAGAGCACACCACAACCTAGATACTGTCAAGGTAAGTTAATTCCACCTCAACACTAGTTTAATTCATGTCTTCTAGCTAAATCAACTACTAAATCATTGAAAAATCAAGAATTGGGTGTAATTTAGGGTTCTTGAGAAATTGGTGAATTACCCATTTATTGCTATAAATTCAAGTAGATATTATATATTAATGAACCATAGGCTTCGGGTGAGCGATTCCTTCGAGAATTTTAAAAAGTTGAACGTGCGGGCCCGGGATTGGATTTTGAGAATTCTTCAAGAATGTTGAATTATTGAATAAATAGGATAATTACCCTACTTTGAGCATGCATTGATATTACCCTACTTTGGCTAGTTGCGAGTCCTCGAGTGTAGAGTTCGGAGTTCGGGCGCATCCTTGGTCCGAGAGGTAGATTCGACACGAGGTGAGTCTCCTTTCTAACCTTGTAAGAGGTAATTGTCCCCATAGGTGTTATATATGTTGTGTATAATATTTTTGGGGGCTATGTGCGTACAAAGTGACGAGAGTCCGTACATAGCGGCTATCATGCTACGTCGGGTAGTGTTAGGGCTCACAAGCATGTTTCTATGTGCCTTATATGTATCTTTAGGTGTTCTTTGAGCTCCTATTACTTTTGAATTGATATGGAAATTTGGAAAGTTGCATTCGAATTCCCAGTTGAATAATCCTTGTTACAAGTATAGCCCTTACTGATCTTATTGATAAATTCGGTATGTACATGTATATATATGAGAGTCAGCACTTGAGTCGCAGGTATGATTCGCGATCGAGGGAAGCTTTATGATATTCAGTATAAGTGTGTCAGCACTCGATCGTAGGTATGATTCGCGATCGAGGGAAGCTTTATGATATTCAGTATAAGTGTGTCAGCACTCGATCGTAGGTATGATTCGCGATCGAGGGAAGCTTTATGATATTCATTATAAGTGTGTCAGCACTAGAATCGCATGTATGATTTGCGATCGAGCGAAGCTTTATGATATTCAGTTTAAGTGTGTCAGCACTCGAATTGTAGGTATGATTCGCGATCGAGGGGAGCTTTATGGTAATTTTGTATAAATATGTCAGCACCCGAGTAGCAGGTATGACTTGCGAGCGGGGGAAACTTTACGACTATTCAATGATTAGATATTCCTTCGACTTCGGCCGGTTGTCTTACCCTTGTGTGCGCTTGGCTATTTGGTACTGTTTTCATTGATATTGACTTGACAGATCTTTAGGGGAAAAGGGATGTGTACATTGTGCTTATTTTCAGTAGTTTTTCCTGGATTTCTGTACTTGATAGGTATATGTTGCTTAGTGTCTCACATGTCTACTGCATTTCGTTATATCCTGTTTGGTATTATTACCGTTGGACCTTAGTGAGTGTCTAGTCGACCTCTCGTCACTACCTCTTCGCGGTTAGGTGGGATACTCACTGGGTACATATATATATTTATGTACTCATGCTGCACTTCTGTACTTAATTGTACAGGCTCTGAGGCTGGCGCTTCTGGTTATCCGCGGAACTTGACGTATATTCTGAACCTGACTCCACGGTGAGCTTCCTCCCTTGGCGATTCTCAGCAGTGCTATGGAGTTATCTTTTGTTCATTTCTATCTACTTCTCTCAAACAGCAGTACAATTTGTATAATCTTTTGTATATCCTACTAGTTCGCATGTTGACTTGTGACACTAGTTCCTGACACGCACATAGTAGAATCTTTATTTTGGGACTGTATCTATTGGATCATGATCATTGTGGCTGTAATAACATAAGTTGGTTAATGTTCTGCTTTTATTTAAATGAAGCTTAAAACTTTGGGAATGTGGGATTAGTATGTCAAATAAGGTTAATCTCACTAGTAAATGACTGTTGCCTTGCCTGACTCCAGTGTTGGGCGCCATCACGACCTGCGTTGGATTTTGGGTCGTGACTACATGGTATCAGAGAACTAGGTTCACGTAAGTCTCATGAGTCATGGGCAAACCCAATAGAGTCTTGTGGATCGGTACGGAGACGTCTGTACTTAATTTTAGGAGGCTACAGGGTGTTAGGAAAACTCTCTTTATTTATATTATATCGTGCAATTGGTGATGTATTTAAACTCATTCTTCTATTCTCTCACAGATGGTGATGCGCACATTCGATGTTCCTGATCCGAGAGATGTCGCAACCCCTGCCGCACGAGGTCGTGGTAGGGGCAGGGTAAGGGCACCGACCTGAGGTAGGGGACGAGGGTGTCCCAGAGCTATTCCAGTTGCACCACCAGAGGATCCCATCTTAGAGGAGTAGGACGAGGTGCCTTCAGTAGATCCTGCTCCAGCGGACTCATGACAGCGCTAGGCTTCCAGGAGGCTATGGGCCGTATGATGAGATTCATGGACACCATGTCCGAGGCTGGTTTATTTCCAGCAGATCCTGCCACTTCATAGGCGGGAGGGGGAGTCCAGACCCCTACGGCCCAGGCCACAGGAAAGGCAGCTGCAGCACATCATACCCAGGGTACACTGCCCATGGGTGTTACCCAGCCTGTAGTAGCAGCACCGAAGCCCAGACCAGCTGCGGATGGCAATCAGCAGAAGATGTTAGACAAATGGAATCGATTGCGCCCTCCAGTCTTTGGGGGTGAGAGAGGTGAGGATGACCAGGACTTCATTGATAGGTGCAGGGATAAACTGCACAACATGGGGATCCTACCATCCCATGGAGTGGATTTCACCACATTCCAGTTAGAGGACAGAGCTCGTAGGTGGTGGCAGTCTTATATTCTCAGCAGGCCAGAAGATTCTCCTAATGTCACTTGGGAGCAGTTCACAGATGTTCTTGGACAGATATATTCCAACATCTGAGAGGGAAGAGCTACGGGGTCAGTTTTAGCGGTTAGAGCAGGGGCAAATATCCGTGATAGATTATGAGGCCAGATTTTCAGAGCTGTCACACCATGCACTTATGATATTACCCACCGATGCTGAGATAGTGCACAGGTTTGTAGCAGGGTTCCATCCAGGTATTAGATCCACCATGGCTCGAGAGGTGGAGATGGGTACTCCTTATCAGCTCGTAGTAGAGATTGCTCGTAGGATCGAGGGATATCGGTCGAGGAGCAGGGAGCAGGGTCAGCAAGATAAGAGGGCTAGGTTCTCAAGAGATTTCAGGGATGCCCTCGCTAGGAGAAGAGGTCACTTTGGGGGTGGTCAGCCCAGCAGGCCTTCTTATTCAGCACCTCTACCACCTCCCCGAGGTGTTCCAGTTAGGCCTCGGTTAAGTTCCATGCCAGAGCGCTCCTACCGTCCTCTAGCTATTCATATTTCTCCTAGTGGTTACTCTAGTCGCCAGAGATCCTCCAGTTCCTATTTCAGTGATATGCTTGAGGGTTCACATCGCTCTCCGGCCATTCAGGATTCTTCTTATTCGGGACAGCAAGATATGTCACCTGCGAGATGTTACGAGTGCGGGGATCTGGGCCATGTGATGTGAGCGTGTCCCAGGTTTCGGGGCAAGACAGTGCATCAGGGTTATCAGCCTATGAGTTCAGCACTAGCAGTCCGGCCACCTAGAGGTGGAGGACAGGTCGGCAGGGGTCGTCCTAGAGGTGGAGGCCAGTTAGGGGGAGGTCTGACAACTCCTGTTCACTCCAGTGGGGCTCAGTCTTCAGGTGCTCCAACCAGGTCCTATGTTATTCTGGCCAGATCAGATGCAGTGGCCTCAGACGCCGTGATCACAGGTATTATCTCAGTATGTGGTAGAGAGGCTTTAGTATTGGTTGATCCAGGATCTACTTATTCATATGTTTCAGCCCTATTTTCTCCTTTTCTCGATATTTCTCGTGAGTCCTTGGGATCTCCTACATACGTGTCCACTCCTGTGGGCGATTCTGTGGTGGTAGACCGGGTGTATCGGTCTTGTGTGATAACTTTCTGTGGGTTCGAGACCAGGGCTGACCTTTTATTGCTCGACATGGTTGATTTTGAGGTTATTCAGGGCATGGATTGGCTATCTCCTTATCATGAAGTGCTTGATTGACATGCCAAGACAGTTACTTTAGCCATGCCCGAGTTGCCTAGGCTGGAGTGGAGGGGTTCTTCAGTTAGTGCAGCCAGCTGGGTTATTTCATTCATGAAGGCTCGACATATGGTCGAGAAGGATTTTCTAGCCTATCTTGCTTATGTGCGGGACACCACCGCCGAGTCCCCGACTATCGATTCAGTGCCAGTTGTCCGCGAGTTTGCTGATGTATTTCCTTTAGACCTCCCAGGCATGCCTCCAGATCGAGATATTGATTTCTGCATTGAGTTAACTCCAGATACCCAGCCTATATCTATTCATTCCTATTGTATGGCTCCGAAAGAGTTGAAGGAGTTGAATGAGCAGCTTGAGGAGTTGTTAGCTAAGGGGTTTATCAGGCTGGTTGTATCGCCATGGGGTGCTCTAGTTCTATTTGTGAAGAAGAAGGATGGGTCTATGCGGATGTTTATTGATTACCGCCAGTTGAATAGGGTGACCATTAAGAACAAGTATCCTCTATCATGCATCGATGATTTGTTTGACCAGTTGTAGGGTGCTCACGTGTTTTCTAAGATTGATTTGAGGTTGAGTTATCATCAGTTGAAGATTCGGGCCTCAGATGTTCCGAAGACTGCATTTCGTACCAGATATGGCCATTACAAGTTCCTAGTGATGTCCTTTGGCCTGACTAATGCCCCAGCAGCATTCATAGATTTGATGAATAAGGTGTTCAGGCCGTATATTGATTCCTTCGTCATTGTCTTCATTGATGACATTTTGATCTACTCGCGGAGCCTGGGTGAGCACGAGCAGCATTTGAGAGTTGTGCTTCAGACCTTACGAGAGTAGAAGCTATATGCTAAGTTCTCCAAGTGTGAGTTCTGGTTAGAGTCTGTGGCATTTCTGGGGCATGTGGTATCCGGAGAGGGTATCAAGGTTGATCCTCAGAAGATTGAGGCAGTTCAGAGTTGGTCGCGTCCTACTTCAGCTACAGAGATCAGGAGCTTTCTAGGCCTAGCAGGTTATTATCACCGATTTTTGGAAGGTTTCTTTTCTATTGCAGCACCATTGACTAGATTGACTCAGAAGAATGTCCCGTTTTGATGGTCCGACGAGTGTGAGGCGAGCTTTCAGAACCTCAAGTCGGCATTGATCTCAGCACCAGTTCTAGTATTGCCTTCCGGTTCTAGGATGTACACAGTATATTGTGACGCTTCACGCGTTGGCTTGGGGTATGTATTGATGCAGTAGGGGAGAGTTATTGCCTATGCTTCACGCCAGTTGAAGGTTCATGAGAAGAATTACCCTGTGCACGATTTGGAGTTGGCGGCGATTGTTCACGCTCTTAAGATTTGAGGCACTACTTCTATGGAGTGTCCTGTGAGATTTATACAGACCATCGTAGCTTGCAGCACTTGTTCAAGCAGAGGGATCTTAATTTGTGGCAGCACAGATGGCTTGAGTTTTTGAAAGATTATGATATCACCATTCTTTATAACCCGGGCAAGTCAAATGTGGTAGAAGATGCTTTGTGCAGGAAGGCAGAGAGTATGGGTAGCTTGGCTTATATAGCAGCAGAGGAGAGACCTCTAGCCTTGGACATTCAGTCCTTAACCAATCTTCTAGTAAGGTTAGACCTTTCAGAGCCTCGTCGAGTTTTAGCACATGTGGTTGCTCAGTCTTCTCTATTAGGAGAGATTAAGGCCCGGCAGTTCCATGATCCGTGCTTAGCAGAGCTTCGGAAGACAATGGCTCAGGGTAGGTCCAAGGAGGATACTAATGGAGAGGATGGTGTTCTGAGACTTCAGGGCCGCTTAGGTGTTCCTAATATTGATGGCCTGAGGGAGAGGATTCTAGCAGAGGCACACGGTTCTCGGTATTCTATTCATCTTGGTGCTACAAAGATGTATCGTGACTTGAAGCAGCATATCTGGTGGAGGCGGATGAAGAAGGACATTGTGGAGTATGTGACTAGGTGTCTTAATTGCCAACATGTGAAGTATGAGAACCAGAGGCCAGGAGGCCTACTTCAGCAGATGCCCATTCCTGAGTGGAACTGGGAGCGCATCGCTATAGACTTTGTGGTTAGGTTGCCTCGGAATTTGCGGAAGGTGGACGCGGTTTGTGTCATTGTGGATAGATTGACCAAATTGGCATTTCATTCCAGTAGCTACAACATATACTTCTGAGAGGTTGGCCCAGATCTACATTCGGGAGATAGTCTGGTTGCATGGTGTGCCGGTGTCCATTGTATCATATCGAGGTCCTCAGTTCACCTCGCACTTCTGGAGAGCATTGCATAGTGAGATGGGCACCCAGATAGACCTCAGCACAGCATTTCACCCTCAGACTGATGGTCAGCCAAAGCATACAGTTCAGATGTTGGAGGACATGCTCAGGGCATATGTGATTGACTTCGGAGGTCAGTGGGACCAGTTCTTGCCTTTGGCCGAGTTTGCTTACAATAATAGTTATCAGTCCAGCATTGAAATGGAACCATTTGAGGCTTTGTATGGTCGGCGATATCGTTCTCCTATCGGGTGGTTTGGGCCTGGGAGAAAGTGAAGTTGATTCAGGAGAGGCTCCGTACAACACAGTCCAGACAGAAGAGTTACGCAGATCAGAGGGCGCGTGAGGTATCATTTATGAAGGGAGATAGGGTCCTGTTGAAAGTCTCGCCTATGAAGGGTATTATGAGATTTGGGAATAAGGGCAAGCTGAGGCCGAGGTTTATAGGCCCATTCTAGGTGTTGAGGCGAGTTGGGGAGGTTGCTTATGAGCTGCCCTTGCCTCCCAGTTTATCAAGAGTTCATCCAGTTTTTCATGTGTCCATGCTCCGGAGGTACCACACCGACTTCTCTCACGTGGTTGATTTCATCACTATTCGGTTGGATGAGAGGTTGGGCTACGAGGAGGAGCCAGTTGCTATTATTGATAGACAGGACCGCCACTTGAGGTCCAAGAGAGTTTCTGCCGTAAAGGTCCAGTGGAAGGGCCATCCAGTTGAGAAGGCGACCTGAGGAGTCCAACGAGTACATGCGGAGCAGATATCCAAACATATTCAGCATTTCAGGTATGATTCTAGACCCGTTCGAGGATGAACGTTTGTTTAAGGGGTGGAGAATGTAACGACCCGATCGGTGGTTTTGCATTATCGGACCCCGTTCCCCTAAATGAAACTTCCCAAAGCGGCTTTTTATGATTTATGACTTGCGGGGACTGGTGGTCTGGGATTCGGAGGTGTTTAGAGTGCTACAGAAACAATTGGTTCATTAAGGTTGGCCTTTAAGGCCAGGTTCGACTTCGGTCAACATTTTGGGTAAACGACCTCAGAATCGAGTTTTGTCGGTTACGTAGCTTTGTGTGATGATTTTGGAACTGGGTGTATGTTCGGAATGGGTTTCTGATGACCCCGGAGCGTTTCGGCGCCCAATATTGAAATAAGAAGTTACTTAGGTTCCTATTGTGGTTTTGGACGTGTTTTTGTGTTATCGAGGTCCGAACGGAATTCTGAGACCGGAAATAGTTCTGTTATGTCATTTATGACTTTCTTGCAAAATTTAGTGCCATTCGAGTAGTATAGGTCGGTTCGGCGCGTCGTTAGCGAAGTCTAGAAAACTTAAAGTTCCTAATTTTGGGGTTTTGAGGTGTGATTTTGAGTTTTAGCGTTGTTTTGGGTGTTCTGAAGGCTCGAGCGAGTCCGTATTATGATTTGGTACTTGTTGGTATATTTGTACGAAGGCTCGGGTGGGCTCAGGGGCCTCCCGATCACCCAACGGGGCTAAAAACCAGCTAAAATAGCTGCTGGTGCACCTTATCTGGTGTGACCGCAGGTGCGGTTGCCCAGTCGCAGGTGCGGGACCACTCATGCGGTCCCAAGCATCGCAGGTGCGACCCCAGGTGAGGTCCCTCTTTCTCGCAGGTGCGGACAAAAGTCCGCAGGAGCGGAACCGCTGGTGCGGCCATCCCTCCGCAGGTGCGAACCCAGCCCTTCCCGTCCAGTTCCGCAGGTGCGAGCCCCAGCTCGCAGGTGCGGTCCCCAAGCCGCAGGTGTGGAATCCTTGTAGGCCAGGCAATATATATTCTTTGAAACTCGGGATTTCACCCCCTTCATTCATTTTCCTCCACCATTAGAGTCTTGTGAGCTTGGGAAGAGCACACATTCATGATCTTCTAGCTAAATCAACTACTAAATCATTGAAAAATCAAGAATTGGGTAGGAATTTAGGTTTCTTGAGAAATTGGTGAATTACCCATTTATTGCTATAAATTCAAGTAGAAATCGTATATTAACGAACCTTAGGCTTCGGGTGAGCGATTCCTTCGAGAATTTTTGGAATTCGAACGTGCGGCCCCGGGGTTGGATTTTGGGAATTCTTCAAGAATGTTGAATTATTGAATAAATAGGATAATTACCATACTTTGAGCATGCATTGATATCATTGTACCATATTTTTCAAGTTGGGAGTCCTCGGGTGTAGAGTTCGGAGTTCGGGCGCATCCTTGGTCCGATGGGTAGATTCGACACGAGGTGAGTCTCCTTTCTAACCTTGTAAGAGGGAATTGTCCCCATAGGTTTTATATATGCTATGTGTAATTGTTTTGGGGGCTACATGCGTACAAAGTGACGAGAGTCCGTACATAGCAACTATCATGCTACGTCAGGTAGTTATAGGGGTCACAAGCACGTTTCTATGTGCCTTATATATATCTTTAGGTGTTCTTTGAGCTACCTATTACTTTTGAATTGATATGGAAATGTGGAAAGTTTCATTCGAATTCCCGGTTGAATAATCCTTGTTACAAGTAAGCCCCTACTAAGCTTATTGATAAATTCGGTATGTACATGTATATATATGAGAGTCATCACTCGAGTCGCAAGTATGATTCGCGATCAAGGGAAGCTTTATGATATTCAGTATAAGTGTGTTAGCACTGAATCGTAGGTATGATTCGCGATCGAGGGAAGCTTTATGATATTCAGTATAAGTGTGTCAGCACTAGAATCACAGGTATGATTCGCTATCGAGGGAAGCTTTATGATATTCAGCATAAGTGTGCCAGCACTCGAATCGTAGGTATGATTCGCGATCGAGGGGAGCTTTATGGTAATTTGGTATAAATGTGTCAGCACCCGAGTCGCAAGTATGATTTACGAGCGGGGGAAGCTTTACGACTATTCGGTGATTAGATATTCCTTCGACTCCGGCCGGTTGTCTTACCCTTATGTGCGCTTGGCTATTTGGTACTGTTTTCATTGATATTGACTTGAAAGATATTTAGGGGAAAAGGGACATGTACATTGTGCTTATTTTCAGTAGTTTTTCCTGGATTTCTGTATTTGATAGGTATCTGCTGCTTACTATCTCACATGTCTATTGCATTTCGTTATATCCTATTTGGTATTATTACCGTTGGACCTTAGTGAGTGTCTAGTCAACCTCTCGTCACTACCTCTTCGAGGTTAAGAGGTATACTCACTGGGTACATATATATATTTATGTACTCATGCTGCACTTCTGTACTTAATTGTATAGGTTCTCAGGCTGGCGCTTCTGGTTATCCGACCGGAGCTTGACGTATATTCTGGACCTGACTCCACGGTGAGTTTCCTCCCTTGATGATTCTCAGCAGTGCTATGGAGTTATCTTTTTTTCATTTCTGTCTACTTCTCTCAGATAGCAGTACAATTTGTATAACATTTTGTATATCCTACTAGTTCGCCTGTTGACTATTGACACTAGTTCCTGGCATGCACATAGTAGACTCTTTATTTTGGGACTGTATATATTGGATCATGATCATTGTGGTTGTAATTACTTAAGTTGGTTAATGTTCCATTTTTATCTATATGATCTAAGCTTAAAACTTTGGGAATATGTGGGGTTGGTATGTCAAATAAGGATAATCTCACTAGTAAACGACTGTTGTTTTGCTTGACTCCGGTGTTGGGCGCCATCACGATCTGTGTTGGATTTGGGTCGTGATAGGGTCGGCATAAAGTCTTAAAGTAGACTCAAAATGATGGGTTGTAGACTTACAACTCTTGGAATCGACTCTTTCAAAGTGAAATATACTTTTTTCCCAGTTTTAGCTATTAGGGATTTTTGGATTTTTTTTTTTGAATTCTTATTTGGTTGGACCGAACCGTGTAAGGCTGCCTACGTATCCTTGTAGTTCAAACATCTGACCTGTCTATGTTTTTTTTCTTTTTTATTTCTTTGTCTTTTTCTCTCTTTTTTTTCAAAACAAATTACCCCAACTTCTTTTTTTTTACGGCATAGATCTCAGACTGTTCTTTTCTTCTCTCTTTTTTTTTCATTTGAACTTTGTAGGAGTTTCCCTAGTTTGTACTCTTGGGGCATGGATTTTTTCATTTTTTTTTTTTTTTTTCATTTTCTCTTCTTTTTTTTTTGGACTTTTGACTCTAAGCTTGATTCCAAGAGAGAGTGGTCAAAGAAAAATGACACCAACTCAAAAGGGGTAACAAAAGGGTATAAAGTGTTTAGATAGAAGAAAAATGGCCTCCCAGCCTCGAGGACGCCAAAACATATTATCTTGTTGTGTACATGTCTATCTTCTTGGTGTGTCGTGGTCGAAAGACACTTTCCATCCATTAATGCCAAACTTTCGACCAAACTTCAATTGATTAAACATCCTCAAGCCCGATCCTCACAATGATTTGAAGGTGAATTTTACTCGACCTTAGTTCCAAAGTATCTAATCTTTATTCATCCACAAAAGTGTCTCTTTCTCACTTATCTCATTCAAGACTAAATCAATTTTTTAAGATCTGGCCAAAATTTCCACATGCATGTCATATCACTAAAACTAGCAAGAAAGGAACTAAGCATGGAATGACACAAAAGGACAAATTATATTTCAATGAGTAAAGGATGGAAGTGCTTAACAACAAGACAAACAACCTAATATCCGAGTTACAAAAATAGCAATAAAACAGACAGACAAGACTCACACAAACAGAAAAGAGGGATAGAAGGGTTTGACTCAATAAAACAAATAAAATCTGGATCACAACCTTGAAATAACCCAGATAATAGAAAAAATATTAAAAACAAGCTACCATTATTCTTTCCTAGTAAGGAGGGAATGACTTTTCAATTGCTAAGCTTGACATTTAGCCACAAATTTGCTCATCATAATCAGCAGAGCTTTCTCCAATTTCAAAATCATTAACTTCAGTCAGCAAGTTTCCGAGAGGATTCTCACACTCCATGTCACCACGCATCATCCCCACAAAGTGTGCATCATCATGCGCTGATAAATGATTTTGCGTGATATTCTGGGCGTCACTGTCTTGGATCACAATCAGATTTTCCTGGATCATCCTTTCTATTTCTCTTTTCAAATCCCGGCAGCTTTCAACATCGTGCCCCTGGGAATTGGAATGGTATTCACACCTTATAGAAGGGTCAAAGCTTCTTGCACGTGGGTCCACATGATTTCGATGAATAGGTGCAATCATGTCATAATGCTTTAATTTCTCAAACAAGCTTGCATAAGACTCTCCTATTGGTGTAAAATTATCTTTTAACCTTTGTTCCCCTCTATATCCCTTGCTTGGATGCGGGTTGTAGGGCACTTGAAAATTTTATGAGGCTAGTGGAGATTTTTCGATGCTGGTGCTCGCTTTCTGGGGTGTCTTGGTGACTGGACAACATACTCAGGTGGAGCCAGAGAGTATTGGGGTTTTTGAGGTGGATAGTAGTGCTCAGGGGAATCATCGAAAAACATACGAGGCTGGTCATACCTTAGAGATGTTTTCCTAGAACCTCTTCTCGACCCTGATGTCATCATGATTTCTTCATCCTTCTCATTCATGTCACTCAAATTACCAGATTCAATTTGGATAGCCTGAGTTGCGGCTTTGAGAACTCTTGGCTTATAACTTTTCCTGCCTTAAGACCATTCTCAACCATTTCTCCCATTTTGATTGCTTCCGAGAAGGATTTGCCAACTGCGGACATCATGTTTTGAAAATAATCTGGCTCTTGAGCCTGAAGGAAGATAGTGATTAGCTCGTGGTCATCCATGGGTGGCTTAATTATAGCCGCTTGCTCTCTCCATTTAATGGCATATTCCCTGAAACTTTCAGTTGGTTTCTTCTTTAGGTTTGAAAGGGAATTTCAGTCCGGGGCAATGTCGATGTTGTATTAGAATTGTTTGACAAAATCCTGGGCCATGTCATCCCGAACATACCAGTGAGAAATGTCTTGATCAATAAACCATTCAGAGGCTACCCTCGTAAGACTTTCCCCAAAATAAGTCATTAGTAATTCTTCATTTCTTCCTGCACCTCTTAGCTGATTGCAATACCTTTTCAGGTGGGCTATGGGGTCACCGTGTCCATCATACTTTTCAAATTTAGGGATCTTGAAACCAAGTGGCAAGCGAACATCGGGGAACATACATAGATCCTTGAAGGCAATACTCTTCTAACCTGCCAACCCTTGCATATTTTTCAATTGTCGTTCTAAGCTATTCACTCTTAGGGTCATTTCCTTCTGTGCCATCTTTCGGGCAGGCTTCTCAATTTTTGCAGGAAGATTGAATAGGTACGAATGGTACTCAAGAGAGTGGTACTATTCTTTCTGGGTGGCAAATTATGACTCATGAGTTTTCTTCTGTACCATTGTTGGCTATGGGACACCGAAGACATGCATAGCAGCAGCGGTTGTCTGATTAGTTGTCAATGCAAACTTTGATAACATGCAACTGGAGTTCCAGCTGTGGTCATACAGTTGGGATAAAGACTGAACCTAGGTGGACAGGATTGATCAGACAATGAGACCGGAATGGTAGTTGTCGAGATGGGTGTGAATTCTGGGAAACCCTGAACAGAGAAGGGCGGTCCTTGGCCATTGGCCCATGCTTGACACATTTCAATTATTTTCTGTTCCAGTACTCCATTTTCCTCAACCATGGTAGACTCTTGTTGAACACTATGACCCTGAGTCTCATGACCGCTCGTAACAGATTCGATGTCAGTTGTCATTTTCCCATGGGATTTTGTGTTGTCAGCTTACCACAAACCGACCACCTCAAACTTTCTTCACAATTCAAAACAAAAGACACGTTAGAATGGACTCAGTCGGTCCTTATTATCATACTTTTTTTTCAAAATCATTCGATCGAACCTGATGTGGGTTGCCTACGTATCATGTCTGAACATGAATCAGATCTTGCGTAGTTGGGGAAAATTGAAAATAAAGTAAATAACCTAACTCTTTTATTTATTCATTTTTGGATTTTGTATTTATTTTTTTTCGAAACAAAGATTCAAAAAGAAGAAAGAAAATATTTTTGGATTTAGATTTTTTTTATTTTGTTTTCTCGAAATTTTTTAAAGAAAGACTTCTAAAGAAGAAAGAAATTTTTTTTTTGGATTTCTTATTTTTGTTTTTGAATTTTTGGGAAAAAGACTTCTTAAAAAAAGGTAGAAAATATTTTTATGGATATTGATTTGATTTTCTTTTCAAATGAAAGACTTCTTAAAATGAAAGAAAATATTTTTGGTTTTAAATTGTTTTTTATTTGGTATTTTCTAAAGAAAGACTTCTAAAAAGGAATTAAAGAAAAAAAAATTTGGATTTTTGAAAATCGGGGTCTCAAAGAAAGACTTTTCTACAGAAGGAAGTAAGGGAAAATATTTTTGAATTTTTGAAAATTGGGGTCTTAGTTGTGGAAAATAAAAAGGTAGAGAATATTTTTTGGGATTTTGTTTTTAAAAAATGGGGGCCGGAACCGATGAGGTTTGCCTACGTATCTCACATTCGGTGAGAATCAGATCTGCATAGTTCTGTCAGTTTTGACGGAACCGGGAAAACATGACTTTTGAAAACATTCACTTATTTTCTTTCTCTTTTTTTTCAGGAGAGTTTCAGCATTTTTCAAATACCTACCTCTCACTCTTGATTTTTTTTTCATTTTTTTTTTTGATTTTCTTTCCCATTCTATAAACCAGTCAACATTTAAGCCAAAATAAACAGATACGTAAGATGCATCAGGAAGCCAAAATAAACAGATACGTAAGATGCATCAGGATGGTCTTTTAAATTGGGTACACCTGTCCTAGACGGACCCAACCCCTGTGTTGAATCCCCCAAAGTCAAATGCACATGATGCAAACAAACGTTCCTACTAGGGATCCGGCATGAGACTATGTTATTCTAAGTTTAAATCCTAGGGTTTATTGTTCTGGACCAGGCTTACCCAANGGAACATAGAAGCTTCACCGGCTTTGCAACTTGTCTGAACCTCGTTCTAAAATTTGGATATGACTCTAACAGAAAAGAAGCCACGCGAAGCGCACGCTTCCCAGAAAATTTAGAAGACTGAGAGACAAGAAGGGTTTCATAGCAGTTTATATACAGTTCACATAATATCAAAGAGGTAAAAAGAAAGGCATTTAGCACATTAGGCTCAAAATACGTAAAATTCAGACAATCATGAAAGACAATCATAACAGTTATTCCAAGCTCGAATTCTGAACCCTTAACCAGAGATTCTGGGTTCGATCCCCAGCAGAATCGCCAGAGCTGTCACACCTCCTTTTTTCATCCCCGTGTAAGAAAGTGTGATAAGGGATTTTTTCCACTTTAAGTGACGTTATTCGAATTTGGGATTTATTTTAGTTTTCAGAGTCGCCATCCGGATTTTTGACGATGTTCCGGGACACCATTTATTTACTGAAATCCCAAACCGAAAAATTTTGACTCTGTTTTAAGTCGTCTGCGTACCAGAAATCCGAGTAAGGAATTTTGTTAACCCGGGAGAAGGTGTTAGGAATTCCCAAGTTCCATGGTTCTAGCACGGTCACTTAACTATTAATATTTGGTCTAGTTATATGATTATTTACATGTTCTAGCTGTGCATTTAGCCTTTTTAATTTTAAGCCGCTTTTAATATTTATGGATTTATCTTGAAACAAGTCACGATGGTGTGCACTTGCTTCAAGATAAATCCATAAATATTTTAAGCCGCTTTTAATATTTATGGATTTATCTTGAAACAAGTCACGATGGTGTGCACTTGCTTGTTTTTGGACACATTGTAACTGTGCCACAAGAAATGCACCCACGATTACAACATGTGATTTTTATTATTGTTTTGAGTTAGAGTCGGGGACATGAGTTTCCACACCCGAGTGTAGGTTACGTGATCATGACTATGCCACGGAAACCGTACTCATAGTTACGATGATTTATTAATTGTTCGCGCCCAAAGCAACTAGCGCATTTGAATTATTCATCTTATTTTGAGATTATTGTAAGGCCACGAGCTTATGGACACAGGATTGTTTGTGGAGGAGGTGCGATTCAACTGTTATACACGAAATGGGCCTTCAAGACATCAGTGGGCCTTCGTGCTTTGGGCTAGATTAAAGCTAATCCCTTATTTTTTCAATTTCTCAAACTGAGATCAATAATAAACTGAGATCTATACAATACAAACCATACTATGAAGAACTAAGACCAATAAAGCTATTAGTATTTCAGTATAACCTATTGCAGTACTAATTCCAAATACCTTTTTAAGTAGGTGAACATATTTCTTATATACTAAGCTAGTTATTATTTATTGAGATGCCTGTACTCAATTGTGCCTAAGTTATCACATCAAATTTGTTCTCCACATCTTATGCTATTTCCATGTACAATTGGTAAATTTAGTTGTCATTCAGAAACAATGTAAGAGAAATATAATTACACCACAATCAAATACATCTGGCAAGTTCAATTAAAAACAAATAGAACATTCTATACTCTTTCATACCTAATTATGGTAGGAAATTAGAAAACTGGCTTTCAGCAGCTTAGAATGAAAAAAAAAATGGATATTTTGGACACTTCTTTGCCATTCCCGAAATGGACATTCAGCAAAATTACAAGTAATGATAAGTTTCAAACTAATTCAAATCAATGCCTTAAGTTTTGAAGTTTAACACTTCCAACTTCAAAATTACAAGCTACAATCTGCTTATTTTAACTAAGAACCAATTATATTCTTAATCCTCCTCACATGATACTTGCATAATCTCAAACATGAAAAAAATTCTTAAAGGAAAAAACAACATAACACTTACACAATGGCATTCAATTAACCTAACATAACATGTAGTATTTGATAGAACATCCAATGGACTGACTTAATAAAAGCCACTGTTTCCACTCAACTTTAATCATATAGACTTAATGATAACAAACTCAGCTGCAGGTTCTTCAAAGAGGAAACAGACTCACAACCATTAAATCACTGACAAGTAAATCTCAAAAGTAAAGGTCGAAACAATTCTTGAAGAAAACTACATGCTTAAATCATTATTTATTTGAGTCTATTTTGTCCAAATGAAAACAGATTCACATGAAGCTTCTAATCTTTATCTTGGCCAATGATTTTTCAACTTATAAGATTACTGCACTCATAACTCATCTCAGCTCAAAACCAGCGGCAAAATGTTTAAACATAAGCGAGCTCAAAGCAGCAATAACAAACGTTTAAACTTAAACGAGCCCAAGGCAGCATCAACAAATGTAATCATTTTGTAATAAGTATGCTCTTATTGATTTCAAAGTGAAAATACACAGTTAGGAGGATGAGAAATACCTTGATAGTGATGATAAGGTCCTAAACATAACAAAACAGAGGCGGAGAATCATCCATAGATCCAGAATGAAGAAACAACGACACACAAGCAGTGAATCACCATTGAATCCGCTTGAAGAACCCAGAAAAACAAGAGGAATTGTAGCTTCGAAACAACTAACACATTTTAATTGTTTTGAGTACAAAACCCAACTTGAATACTATTGTTTTTTCCTTATTCGTTTCAGCTGTATATGGTTGTGTGTGTGCGTGTTTTCAGAGAGGTGAGGGAGTGCCGAGAGAAGATCGGTTGAAGAAAAAGAAGTTTTTGTTCGTTCTAGAACCAAAGAGGTGTGATTTTTGTCTCCGATGTGTGAGGTGAGGAAGAAGGGAAAGGGGGAACAACGCCGGTCTTTAGGGGGTTTCTTGGAGGAGATGATGGAAGGGGGGTTAGGGCTCGACGGCGCTGATTTTATGGAAGGGGGAGATTTTTATTTAAATTAGGTCTAGGTCTAGATTTTAGGAAAGTGGGGTTTTTAAAGAGGGGGTAGTTGTGGGTCTGGGATTTTGGGCCTTAAAATTAGGTCAATTTGAAATAAAAGGCCAAATTGTTCTTTCAAAAACGGCCACCTACTACTAATTGAATTTATTTTGCAGAAAGACTAGTTAGCATTCTAATTAATTAGACTAATTGATTAATGCTAATGAATATTTTTGTGACTTTTTATATATTAACCTATCAATTAAATAGTGATTAATTCCTAAAGATGCAAATTAAACCTAAGATGGCATGAAATAAAAATATGACAATTTTTATGATTTTTCTATAATTTTAAAGTATTAAACATGCATGAAATGCAACTAAATAAATAAAAATTCCTTATTTTTTGATTATTTTTAGGAGTAATTTCGATGCGGGGCAAAAATTGGGTGTTCACGCCTATTTGACTGAGTATGTGATTTAAGAAATTATGAAAACTTTTGAAATTTGTGATCCAAACATGTCAGAAAGGGATCTAGATGATTTGTGTGGTTATAAAAGCTTTTCACTAAGGGTAGAATCGAAAATTTAAGATAAATTGTTTCTAAATTTAGAAAAGGGTTATTCTTTTTTAACGGACCAAAAAGAAAAAAGGTTCACATAAACTGAAACAGAGGGAGTAATCTTTTTCACCAAAGTCATATAATACTAATATTTTCTCACGTAAAATCATAAAACTTTCACTAACTCATATAAAAATTATAATGACTGAAAATACAACTTTCCGGTAGTTCTTTCTTATTCCGTCATTTTATTTTATTTTTAGTCCAATAAATAATCACCAAAATAAAAATAGGAATGACCAGGTCCAATAACCATATACATAAATTAAAATAATACTAAAATTGAATCCTTCCCTTAAAATACACAATTTTGATTTTTTATTTTTAATTTTAAGATTTTCATATATATATAAACACAATATGTATATACAAGTTTTAGGATACGCGTTTTGCGCGTGTATCTTAAGTCATAGGTATAAAAATTTAAAAACATATAAATATGCAATTATCAAATATCAGTTTGAAAGTATTTTTTAGAATTTAATGTCGAGTCAAACAGTATAGTAGTTTTAAATATTGAGATATTTTATATCTAATTATAGTGTTTGGTTAAAAAGTAATGGGATATAATATTGTATACCTAGAGAAGCAAAAATATTTTTTAATAATTGTTTTTTCTATTGTTCCTTTTAGTTTTACTAAGATAACTAAAGCCGATAATTTTTTGTAGCGTATTGACCCGTCATAACTGTCGAATGCCTTTATGTGAGTAGCATAATAATTCATTCAAAATTTAGGTTAGAAAAGGGAGAAGGACTAAGCTTATATAGCACTTAACGTGTCTTTTAATATACTTATAATCTATACTCATAAGAAATAATGTTTAATAAACCTCTGTCTAACTAGAAGAATCAATACTTAAGTACGTATTATGTACCATATATTATATGTGAATTTTTTTCTGTGTATGGACTGGTTATGTGTATAATAGTAGGCTATAACTATGTATTTTGGCCACTATTTTTACTCTAAATTGGCTGCACTTTACTGATGTTTGAGCGTTAAATGATAGTAAATTGCTCTGATCGAGAATTTTATACCTTGCAGGAGCAATTTCGGGCTACGATGAGGTTTTGGAGCTAATATAGAGCGTTGAAGGCCAAGTAAAGGATTATGAAGTAAATTGGGAGTCCGTTTGAGGATCGAAGGAGATTAGCGCACTTAAAAAGAAGAACTAAGAAGAGTGCAGAAAATTGCCCAGGTGCGCCGCCGCGCACTGACCGCGCAAGTCAGGCAGAAACTGGTCATACTGTGCGGCCAGATGCACGGTCACCTGCCCAGGTGTGCGGCCGCGCATGGCCTTCCGAGAAAAATTATTCCAGGTCTAAAATCGTAATTCTAGAGGCGACCATCCTTGACCTATATGAAGCTCAGCTCGCCCAAAAGGAGGGTATCTTAGTTTTTAGAAGAATTTTGAAGGCAAGAACAGGCAAGGAGCAAGATGGAAGATTCGTAAATGAGTTTCTATCTTTCTTTCTTCCTTTTTTATCATTGATGATGAATTCTTATGTTGTGATTGTTAAAATAATTATGAGTAGCTAAACTCTTTATTCTAGGGTTTGATGGAACCTCTTGGAAGATGAATGTTGCGTTTAATATAAATTTGCCATTGAATTTTATCTACTTGTTCAACTACGTGATTATCGTGGTTGATTGAAAGGCCCTCAATCGGCTAAGCTTATTTAGTGTGTATTACTTGGAAAATGGAACATATTCAGGTAGTTGTTGAAGAACATCAATTCTAACGTATATGAGGGATCAATACAGAGGGTTTAAAGGTGGGTTTAGGAATAACGAAACTTTGGTGCGATTGTAGTGAGCGGTAAACTAGTGCTAGCTAGCGTAGTTCGGAAGAATACGTTTAGTAAATTGTTGTATTTGATCGGAAGATAATTACGACATCTAAAGTGCTCACGATCGGTAGAGAGTATCTAGGCTAATTTGTAGCAGACGTAGCTGGGAGGATTCCGATAAGAGGGAAAATTGTAACTCTAGATCTTCCTAATCTTGTCGACAACAGTTGCTTTGTTAGTAATAAGATTATAGTTTTTAATTACTTAGTTAGTAAATGCTCAATTCATTATTCAATCTTCTTGGAAGTTGATTATTTGGATTCTTGGACTAAAAGATGTGATTAGTACGTTAATTCCCCGTGGGATTCGACTACGGACTTGTAAACCGGATTATATTTTTAACGACCGCTTAGTCCTTTTTATAAGGCATAGTTAGGCGTTATCAAATCTTGGCGCCGTTGCAGGGGAATTAACGGTGATATTAATTGCAACTAAAAAAGTGCTAGATTCTTACTGTAGTCAATTTTCTTCATTTTAAACCAAATACATTGAAATTTTAACGTTTGTAGTCTTAGGTGTTACAGGTTCATGCCTAGGAACTCCTCGAGAACTGTTGAATTGCTTGAAGCATTATCAAATCATGAGAAAGTTTTCAAGGCACTAAATCATGCAAACAAGAAAGGCAAACAGCAACAAAACTCAACAGACCAAATCGAACCAGACATGGATGACAGAATAGAAAATCCAATCAACAACAAAAACAATGCGAATGAACCAAACAATCAGGGCGTGGTGCCTCTTGGACCAGAAGCAGCATTATATGATTGGGCACAGCCCACCGTCGACAATCTGGCAACTGCAATTGCAGTCCCTCAAATACAAGCGCAATCATTTAAAATCATAAACAACATGTTATATTATTGCAAAATAAGGGACTATTCTCAAGATCATACATTGACAGTCCTCAGCAGCATCTGAAGAATTTCCTGTTGATATGTCTCACGCAAAGGAAACCTAATGTGACACCGGAAGCAATAAAGTTGTTATTTTTTCCATTCTCGAACTTGGCTTAATTCACTCCCCATAAATTCCATAACTACTTGGGAGGAATTAGTCAAGCAATTTTTTAAAAAGTTCTATCTACCCAATAAAACTGCAAAACAAATTGATGATATATTGAGCTATAGGTAGAGACAAACAAAATTACTACAAGAAACGTGGGAGAGGTTCAAGGGTATGCTGGTTAAGTATCCACGTCATGGCATTCCAGATCAGATGTTGGGGTAGATATTTTACATGGGACTGGCAGACGGCTTAAAGGCCAATGTCGATGCTTCAGCAGATGGAGCATTTTTGAGAAAAACATTCGGATAATGCAAGATCCTAATTGATAAGACGGCCCAAACTTCAGGTTGGATGACAAGAGACTCTACGATCACTCATGTAGTTCACTCAGTGACTTTGGACCCAAACAACTCCATATCTGAAAATATGGCCACTCGAATGACGCAAATGAGTATCCTCACCAAAAAGATTGATGAATCGGGCCAGAAGCAGCAAGTACACATAGTCGACGCAACTAATGGGGGCTTATGTACACCATGCATTAACCAACCATATGTTTTCTCGTGGAGTACGGAAGGTGAAAACCAGCACTATCAGGAAGATATGAACTATATATGTTTCCAACAATGGGGGACAGAGGCAAGGTGGTTAGAATTGGGGATAACAGAATCAACAATATAGACCAGCACAGCAGCAGTACAATAAAAACAACAATCCTGGAGCTATGAGACCATAGGGTTAAGTGGTGCCTTACCAAAGGCAACAGGGTTACAAACAGCAAAATCAACAGTTGGCTTATCAACAACCTCAACAACAACAACAGATTGTGAGACAAGATGATGGGTTTACTGAACTTAAGGGAATGTTGGACAGCAACAACAGAATGCTGCAACAATTGATTGGGTCCACAGGAAAAATGTAACAGAGAGTCGACTCACATGAATCAGCAATAAAGGGTACTGAGATTCAATTAGGATAGATTTTTATGGCGCTAAACAATTATCCCCAAGGAACGTTACCTGCAGACACACAAGTCAATCCAAAAGAACAGGGCCTGAAACAACTTATGGCAGTGAGTCTACGAAACGGTAGAGACCTAGATCTAAAGCAAGAGATTGCTCGCGAAAGCAGACCTACTGAAACACTTGTGCCAGTACCCATTGAGATAGATGATTCAACAGGGTTAATTGAGGTGACGGTACAACATGCACAAGAAAAAACAAACAAAGAAAGAGGTTTATAAGGTGACTGAGGTAGCATGAGAAACGACAGTAGAAGTAGTGTCTAAGCAAGATAAAACTCATCTCACAGGGAAGAAGCGACCTCCAGCACCCTTCCCCCAGAGATTGGCCAAATATCAGAAAGAGGAGCAGTATAAGAAATTCATGGAGATGTTGAAGCAAATCCAGGTGAACATTCCATTGACTAACCCCTTGAAGGAAATGCCAGGTTATGCAAAAATGATGAAGGACTTGATGTCTCGTAAATTTGACTTTCAAGACTTGGCCACAGTTACACCGACTCAGACATGTAGTGTTGTTGTGATGAGACCCATAGCTGAGAAGCTGTCTGACCCAGGGAGTTTCACAACCCTATGCACAATAGGCAACTATGCTTTTTCTAAGGCACTTTTTGATTTAGGGGCGAGCATAAACTTAATGCCCTTGGATATCTATAAAAGGTTAGGAACTGGAAGAGCAAGACCCACATCTATGTTACTACAGCTAGTCGATCGAACGATGAAGAGGCCCTCGGGTATACTTGATGATGTGCTGGTGCAGGTTGGAAAATTCGTGTTTCCGATAGATTTTTTCATTCTGGACTGCCGGGTTGACGAGGAGATTCCCATAATTTTGGGAAGGCCATTCTTGTCCACTAGAGAGCTCTAATTGATTATGAAACTGGGGAGCTAAAGATGAGACTAAACGATGAAGAGATAACGTTTAATGTGCAGAAATTTATGCGGAGACCCAGTGAGTTTGCTATCTGCTCTCTGATAGAAGTTGTGGATATGATTTTAGAGGAGGAAGATGAGACTCTAAACGCAGTCGGCCCTCTAGCAGCCTATCTCATGAACTTAGAAGAGATAGATGGTGAGGACTTGGCGGAGTGGGCTTTGGCCCTTGAAGGGCGAGGGTACTAGAAAAGAGAGCTTGAATTCGAGCCCTTACACTTAGAAGAAAGTAAAACCCCTCCAGCTAAGCCATCAATTGAAAAACCACCACAGTTGGAGCTAAAACTGTTACCGTCGCACCTCAGGTATGCCTTCTTGGGACCTAACTCCACTTTACCTGTTATTATCTCATCCAGTTTGTTAGATGTGCAGGCAGAACAGCTTTTGCCTGTGTTAATAGAATGCAAGACTGTAGTTGGTTGGACCATTGTAGATATTAAGGGGATCAGCCCGGCATTTTGTATGCATAAGATTCTACTGGTAGATGGGCACAAACCTTCTAGAGAACATCAAAGAAGGTTGAACCCCAACATGATAGAAGTGGTGAAGAAAGAAGTGATCAAGAGGTTAGATGCTGGAATCATCCTCCCCATCTCTGACAGTAACTAGGTCAGCTCAGTTCAGTGTGTGCCAAAGAAGGCTGGAATGACTGTAGTGCAAAATGAGAATAATGAGTTGATCTCGACTCGTACAGTCATGGGTTGGAGAATTTTCATGGATTACAGAAAACTGAACACGGCCACCCGGAAAGACCATTTTCCCTGCCATTCATTGACCAAATGGTGGATAAATTGGCAGGGAGGTCTCACTTCTTCTTTTTGGATGGTTATTCGGGTACAATCAGATCTCAATAGCCCTAGAGGATAGAGAGAAAATTTCATTTACTTGTCCGTATGGAATCTTTTCTTTTCGGAGATTGTCGTTTGGCCTATGCAATGCACTTGCTACCTTTCAGAGGTGTATGTTAGCCATTTTCACTGATATAGTTGAAGATATTATGGAAGTATTTATGGATGATTTCTCAGTGGTGGAGGATTCATTCGAAGATTGTCTTCACAATTTATGAAGAGTGTTGAAAAGGTGTGTGGAGACAAATTTAGTGCTGAATTGGGAGAAGTGCCATTTTATGGTACAAGAAGGTATAGTGTTGGGACATCGAGTTTCAAGTAAGGGTATTGAGGTCGACCATGCTAAGGTTGACGTGATTAAGAAGTTGCCATCACCCACTTCGGTCAAGGCAGTAAGAATTTTCCTTGGGCACGCCGGTTTCTACAGGCGATTTATTAAGGATTTCTCTAAAATTGCTAACCCCTTATGTAAACTCCTTGAAAAGGATAACTCCTTTGTGTTTTCTGATGACTGCAGGTTAGCATTTGAGGAGCTGAAGAATAGACTAGTGACTGCACTAATCATCGTTGCACCCAAATGGGAGCAACCATTTGAGCTCATGTGTGATGCGAGTAACTATGCTATAGAAGCAGTTCTGGGGCAGCAAAAGTACAAACTAGTGCACCCAATTTACTATGCAAGCAGAACGCTAAGTGGTGCCCAACTCAATTATACCGTGACTGAGAAAGATATGTAGGATGTGGTGTTTGCATTCGACAAAATTCAGGTCTTATACTGACCATGCAGCACTTAGGTACCTGATAGCAAAGAAGGGGTCAAAGCCACACTTGATCTGTTGGGTTCTTTTGCTACCAGAATTTGATTTGGAGATCCGCGATAGAAAAGGAGTAGAGAACCAAGTAGCAGACAACCTTTCAAGGTTGAAGGGAGCTGAAAAGAAAGTAGAGGTAGAAGATATAACCGATACATTCCCGGATGAATAATTACTAGCAGTGGCAATGTAGGAGGAACCATGGTATGTAGACATTACAAACTACCTGGCGAGCGGTATTGTCCCTTATGACCTTTCCTCTGTCCAAAGAAAAACTTCTTTCGTGGTTGTCGCATGTATTATTGGGATGAACCTTATATGTTCAGGATTTGTGTTGATAATATGATCCGGAGATGTATCCCTGAGATAATCTTCTATTTTGCAGGCTTGTCACAGGTCAGCATATGGTGGCCATTTCTGGGGAGTAAGGACAGCTGCTTAAGTGTTGGAGTCAGGCTTCTATTGGCCGACATTGTTCAAAGATGCACACTTATAGGTGCAGGGTTGTGATGAATGGCAATGAACCGGGAATATTTCCTGCTGACATGAGATGCCTATGAACCCAATTCAGGAGGTAGAACTGTTTGACGTATGGAGAATCGATTTCATGGGGCTTTTCATCAGCTCATACGGCAACACGTACATACTCGTAGTTGTGGACTACGTGTCAAAATGGGTGGAGGTTGCAGTGCTCCCTACAAATGATGCAAAGGGGGTAATTGGTTTTTTGAGAAAGAATATATTCACCCGATTTAGCACTCCAAGGGCAATAATCATTAACGGAGGCACTCACTTCTGTAATTGAGCCTTCGCCAAATTGCTAGAAAAGTATGGTGTACGCCACAAGGTTGCCACCCTATATCATCCACAAATTAGTGGTCAAGTTGAAGTCTCGAATAGAGAGATAAAGAGCGTTTTGACAGAGACTGAATGATACAAGAACGGATTGGGGTTAGATGATGCACTCTGGACCTATCGAACCGCTTTTAGAACTCTGATTGGCATGTCAGCGTATAAATTAGTATTTGGGAAGGCGTGCCACTTACCAGTGGAGTTGGAGCATAGAGCCTTGTGGGCATTGAGGCAGTTGAATCTCGACATTGAAGAGGCGGGTACAAGTGGAGTCACTGAGTTGCACGAGCTTGATGAGTTTCGCTACCAAGCGTTTGAGAGCGCAAGACTATATAAGGAGAGAATAAAGATGATGCACGACAAAAATATTATTGAGCAGAACTTTAAACCTGGAGATATGGTATTGATGTACAATTCAAGATTGAGGTTGTTTCTAGGAAATTTGAAGTCAAGATGGTCGGGACCATTTCGTGTGGTAGAGATGAATTCAATCGGAGTCGTCAAAATTACATCAGAAGATGGCTCCCGCAAGTTCAAAGCTAATGGACAAAGGCTAACATTACCATGGCATGGTTGAGGAAGATAAAATGATCTCGACCTTGTAATTGAACGATCCCTGATAAGGGATAGCCCGAGTCGTGCCGTGATGTTAAATCAGGCGCTTCTTGGGAGGCAACCCATGGGTATGTTGTAATTCATCGTGCCGCGACATTAAATCAAGCGTTACTTAGGAGGCAACCCAATGTTTTTGTATTTTTGTTATTTTTGTGTTTGATTTTGAATTTTGGAAGTATTGACAAGTTTATCAATATGCAGGGATGAACTTGTGCGGGCTGGAATCACTCGGGGTGAAGAAATCAATTTGAAGAGGGGCTCAAAGTGGATCAAGTTGAAAAGCTGAAAAACCCAAACGTGTGCAGTCGTGCCATGACCGCGCATACTGCCGCGCATTTTTGGACTCTCACTAGAAAATGTGCGCAGTCGCGCACCAACCGCACAGGTGACCATGCATTTTTGGACCATCACTGCCACACATGCGCAGCCGCGTATGTGGCCGCGCATTTTTGGACCTTCACTGCCATACGTGCGCGACCGCGCACCAACCGTGCACTAGGCTCCGTGTTGTAGGGTATTTAATTAGTTTCTTTATTTTTTATTTTTTTTATTTTCTTTCTTCTTTCTTTGTTTTTCTTTTAATATTCAC
>ML431807.1:0-18073 GCA_005239525.1 Nicotiana knightiana
CCCCTACCCCTCAGAACTCAAAGTCTAACACCCTCCCCCATCCCCTCCGTCTCTCTCTCTCTTGTATAATCAAACCCTAGCCTCCCTAGGATTCCCACCTTGCTTCGCCCACCGAAAATCGCCTACCGGTGACGGACGACCCCTAATCGAGACCAAATTTCACCTAGATGATCCTCTTTTCATCCTCCATCACCCCTACCATTGATTTCATCAGAAACCCTCTCAAATCCCTCAAATTTCAGATCTAAAAATCTGAAACCCTAGAAATCCCACTCCGGCCGATTTAGAGATAACTAGCGGCTCGGACCTTCATGAGTCAGTTGCTCTTGACTAGAGCAATTGATTCATGAGGGTTTGACTCGTTTTCAAACCCTGCCGGATTCCGGCCAAGGTCCAGTGACCCCCAAGTTTTCCGGCCAAAGCTTTTTCTAGAAAAAGAAACGGGTATTTCCTTTTTCTTTTGTCTGTTCCTAGGGTTTTACTGTGAAAAGAAATCATGAACAAATTAATAGATTTAATTACTGTTTCCATTGTTCCTTCTTAGACCAGCTTATTTCTCTTGTTATTTTGCTCCTGTTTGCTTGACGTTCCTTCTTGTAATTAATTCAGAACTTGAATAGACTTCCTTGCTTAGTAGATAACTTAAGATTCTTATTACTATATCAGTGCATATCTATTTCCTATCATTGATTCATGTTTGGTTAATTGACCTTGTGTATTGTTAGTTCACACATACATGCTTAGGTTAATTGAACCCTGTTTGGATATTGGAATGATATAGCTCAGGTTTTGACGATTCATGAGTTTTGAATGTGCTTCATGTATTTGCATTAGTTGATTGACCATGTTTAGGTTTCTTTGCATTATGCTCAGTTATTTGATCCCCTAACTTGTTTTCTGATTTTTAGTTTATTGTTGAATTGATTTCACCTCAACTCACCTTTGATTTAGTAGTCTGATTAGTTAACTATTAATTAGTTGATTAGGTATACCCTTGAAACTAAGATAACTAATATTATAATTGGAAACTAACTCTAAGGACCTAAACTAACTAACCTAGAACCTGAAAATAGCTCACCTAAAATCAACGATTGATTAGTGAGTTAGTCATCTTAGTTAGTCAACATTTAATAAGCTAATTACATACTAAGCTTAAGAGTTAGTTAATTGCAACTTCACTAATGGTTAATTAAGTTGATCACTCAATTGGTTTGATTAAGTATAATGACTCAAATTGAGTTAATCACAATTAGGTTTAAATCTAAAATAATTCACCTAAGATTAATCTCTAGTTAATGATGAATCAATTTCAAGTTCTTTAACCTAGTAATTAACCCATCAATAGATAATCTTGATTAATCTTAAAGGGAAATTCTAAGGATATTAAGGGGTAGTTTAGGAATTACAACTGAAGAATCTTGAGTATAATAATCCAAGAAACTTCTAGAATTAGGAAAATATCATAAGAATCAGATTCTTTAAGGGTAAAACAGTAACTTTAAAAGGGGATAAGGGCTGGAATTAATAGAATGTTCTAGAAGAAGGTACAACTGTCCAAAAGAATAAGGTCTGACAGTTGTACCTGTACTATTTCAGCCTAATAGGATTAGGAATATCCTCTAAAGATGCTACTCTAATTTTTCCTATATATAGACTAGGATATTCAGCCTAAGGGGAGGCCCTTTTTTTTGGAAAAACTTTGGACATTCTGAAAAAGCTCTCGGCTAGCTGCTGAAAATACAAAATACTTTCCATTCAAGAACAAAAGGTTTTTTTTTTTTTAAAATATTGTGAAAAAAAAATTATTAGAAAAGAAAGAATTTGGTTTCTTTTGGAAAACAAGTTCACAAATAGATGGCCTAGTTTAGCTTCTATCTTCCCTTTTTTTTGGATTCTGATTTCTGGAGGTTCCTTTTTAGTATTCACACTCACAATTCTAGGTTGATTGCTGCTGGTTTACTGAGTTTACTTGGGTTCTCTATGGTTTTCTGTTGTTGTTGCTGGTTTCTCTTCTTTCTTGCTCTTTGTTGTTCATACTTGACCTTTATTTGGTCAAGTCTGTTGCTGGTTTTTCTCTTTAAAGGTATGTAACAAGTGAACTTTATACAAAAATTATTGAATCCAGAACTTGTATTAAACTTGTTGGTTCATGTTGTGTTTTCTTCAAGAATATGTGAATCTCAATCTTCTTCTCCTTCTTTCTTAATGTAGAAACTGAAGTAAGATTATTATTATCTGAGTGTATGCATGCAACTCTTGGAATTTGCTTGGTTATTTGCTGAGTTTCTGTTAATAAGTTTAACATTTGATAGTTAGGTGGTAATTTCATATGTTTTTAGCATGTTAGAAAGATAAATTGTACTAGGGTAGATGAATTTGACGTTTCAATGGTCAAATTCACCCCACAATAGTGCACAAACAGTAGTATAGATGGCTGAAATTCATCATTTAAAGGGTATAAAGCATGTAGTAAAAAAGGCATAGAGTTGAGGAGTCAGAACCCCTGAATAGTCTGATTCATCCTCTAAAAAGCCTAAAAATCAAAGTCACAATACAAGTGTGAATCAAGTGTTACCAAAAGCGACTGATAGGGAGTTGAATCTGACCCTTCTCATGGTCGGATTCACCCTACAATAATGCATAAACGATTATAGAGTAAATAGATTATCATTACAAAAGGTATTAAGACAGGAATCTAGGCCCACAAATGGTCGGATTCATATCTTAAGAAATGCCTAAGAATAGTCAAATGACTACATGAATTAAGGCCATAATCTATTAAATGATTAAAGGTCTGATGGGTTTGCATCCTAGGATTTGAACCTGACCTCTTTTATGGTCGAGATTCATTCCAAGAGAAATGCATAAAAAATAGGTTATGTTCTTTAGAATCGAAACTATAACATGATTAGGATTAAATCTGACCCAATAATAGTCATGTTTTGCCTAACAACACGCCTGGAACGTATTTTTTTTAAATCAGTTGTCTTATGATTAAGAAATACAGAATCCAAAGCCCCCTGAAGGCTGGCTCGCACAGGAGCAGTTTTTTCCTCTCATTAATTTGCACTTATTGTTTTCATTCTTAGGAAATTGTATTTCATAGTGAAATGAGAATGTAATATTATAAAATTTTGTATTTTAGTTGTAAGTATGGATTGGATACTGTGAACTATTATTTCAGTTTCTTTTTTTTCTCACACTTCTCGCTAAAATCAAGAATTGGGCCAGTTTGGATGAAGCATCCCACTAGGGCTTTAATCAAGTTTAGCTCCCTAGGCCATTGGGCCATAAGGGAGTAGATAGGCTTAAAATTAGAGTTATTTTCTCTAAGAGGTATTTTAATGACTGTAGGCAATTTAATCAAAAGCAGTAATTTGTATCTTAATTAGTCAATACGAACTTTCTCTGTAAATATCTACTAGAATTTTGAAAGCATGCTATTTGAGATTCCTTAATTTTCGATACAAATAGAATTGGTGATCCAAAACGTTGTAGTTTATTTCGCATTCTTTAAGTTTCTGAAATGGTGTATAAACACTTCTCCCATAAAGATACATATAAATCCTGGCTTTAGATCTGTTTAAAAATGGACAAAGATTTCTAAACATGAATTGGTAAAATCTGTTCGTACCACGTTCTCTCTAAGTTATAAAATTATTTTTCGGAGTTTACCAAATAGGAACGAGATCAGTGATAAAAAAATATCTGTATATGCGTGTACAAATATGTGTCCATGAATGATGTGTATTGTGTTAGCATATTCCTACTCTCTCTTTTTTGTCAAACTGAAATATGGATTGTTTTGGGTCTGGGTGAAACTTTGTTTGCTGACCTATCTTGAAGTGGTTTAAAATTAATCAAAAGCTTCACCCTTACGGAAAAATTAGTCACAATTAGGATTGTCCAAAGAGTTAAATAAATAAATAAATAAATAAATAAAAATTGGGCTAAATATGGCCATAGCCCAAGAATCTTGTCCTTTAGGTTAGCAAGTTTTAGACAATCTTCACATACCTTCTAGATAGAATCATGCCCCTTTAGATTGAAATTTGATAAAGAGTTGAACATTACTCCAAAACTACCATAACCTACACTCGGGAGTGGCAACTCATGCCCCCGACCTCCAACTCTAAACAACTAATAAAAACGCACATAGCAACCACGGGTGCATTTCATGTGACGTTGTTGCTGTGTGCTTAAAAACAACAAGTGCATGCCATCGTAACTTGTTTAAGATAAATCTATAAACGTCCTAATTGATCTTAAAACTAAAGCACTCTTTCAAAAGTATAAAACATAAAGAATGATCGAACATTGCCTCAAATGGGCACTATAAAACCGTCACGACCATAGTGTTGACTACGTAATCTACACTCGGGTGTGACAACTCATGTCCCCGTCTCCAACTTCAATATATAATAAAAATCACATTTCGTAATTGCGGGTGCATTTCATGTGGCGTGGTTATAATGTGTCCAAAAACAAATAAGTGCACGACATCGTGACTTATTCAAGATAAATCCATAAGTATTAAAAGCGTTTTTTAAAAGAGGAGAAGGCTGAAAAGCACGATAGGTTTAAAATATGTAAATAATCAGATAATTAGGCCAAATATTAATAGTTAAGCGACCATGCTATAACCACGGAATTCGGGAGTGCCTAACACCTTCTCCCGGGTTAACAGAATTCCTTACTTGGATTTCTGGTCGCAGACAAATCAAAACAGAGTCAAAATTTCCTCGGTTTGGGATTTTAAAACAAAACGGTGTCCCGGAGAATAAGTCTCAAAACCGAATAATATCACTTTAATTGGAAAACTCCCTTATTACCCTCACCGGTGAAAAAGGAGGTGTGATAGTCCACCCTTATCACTATCATTTATTTCTCCTGTCCACCCTTATCACTATCATTTATTTCCCCTGTCCACCCTTATCACTATCATTTATTTCCCCTGTCCGCCCCCTTGACCGCCCTTATCACTATCATATTGTCCACCCTTATTACTATCAATTGATTTATTTATCAAAAACTTTCACAATTCAGGCCAAGGCTTTCACAACATGTTTATCTCAACAATTGTAAACAGAACACAGTATAGCTTAGAAGTTGTATCCAATATTATTTTATAATGAAACCAACCAGAATATATGTAAATATCGTAACACTGTCATCCAGCTCAACCTTTATGAACCATAACAAAATCAAGGGAACAACCAACACTTTTAACATGCGTGCAACAATACTTGGCAATAATCTAATGAAAATAAATAGTCAATTAGCATATGCGGAATAATTCAATTACGTACTTGAACATATTTCTAAAAGCCACCTATAAATGAATATTTTCATCTATTCACTCATGACCTAAATTTAATGAGCTNGTACTCTACAATATTATCAATACTTTTTTTTTTGTTTATTGGTCTAAGGTTTAAAACTTCACTAAATCTTCAAAAGAAAAATATAAAAACGATAATTCAAATGCATTTTTCATCTATATAACATCAAGACAAAAGTATATGTGACTCTTATTCAGGTCTTGGATTAATTACAACAAAGATCATCAATTGACCATATAAACCTCAACAATCATAAAACAGTCTAGCCGGAAAGCAAATAAATGGAAAACGGAAAAGGGATACATGGTAAACAACAATTTGGTAATGCATAGGTACTCGTCACCTCACCTATACACTACACACAAGCAATTTCACATAATAATCAGGTTGCGGATTCTTACTCCCTCAAGTCAAGGTCAAACCAAGCACTTACCTCAACTTCGCAGGCCACTCACTGTTCAATTATAGCTTTTCCTCTTGAATTCACCTCCAATACACTTGAATCTAACCATAATTAACTTAATAAAGGAACTAACTTTACTGAAAATTATAATTTTTCCTAAGTTTTTTCAAAAAAAGTTAAAACCCGACCACGGGCTCGCTTGGTCCAAACTCGGGGTTCGGACCAAATTACGTTTACCCATTCACCCACGATCCCGAATATACAATTAGTTTCGAAATCCGACCTCAATTCGAGGTAAAGATTCAATTTTTACAAAATTCCCTAATTCTACCCAAACCCTTCAATTTTTACCATGATAATTCTTAGTTTTTGATTTAAAAGTGATGAAAAACATTGGGTAATTGAAATATAACCAAAAAACTAGAGAATACTTACCCCAATCCCTAGTGGTGAAAATCACCCAAATCCGAGCTCCCCAACTCAAAATATGATCGAATGGACAAACTCTAGTTTTATATATTTTTCTGCCAGCTATTCTACCTCGTTTCTCATATCAAACGATCCCGAAACTCAATTTTTATGTCTCCAATAGATTTCCTGTGAAATTCTGGTCAAGTTAGGATTTTGAATAACTCAATTTGACCTTATAATGAATGAGATATGTTGGTTTTAATATTTGCAAATAGTGCAGATTTTTTAATACGCTGACAGTGGTAATTTCGTAATTAATCTGAAAAATCTAGCAACCTTAGTAAATGACCATAAAATCCCCATACAATATCCAAATTCAACGATTCTTTTTTATACCGGTTCGTAATTACGATACGGATCTAAAACTTCATTCAAAACAGAAATCGGAGTTCATTTGCTCAATATGATATCATTTATGCTTGAAAATCGGCATCAAAACATAAGAAAAACGAGCGCAACACAACCCAAACCTATTCGAAACTCACCCGAGCCCTCGGGGCTCTAAACTAAACATGCACGCAAGTCTAAAAATATCATACGGACTTACTCGTGCGATCAAATCATGAAAATAACATGTAAAACTATGAATTAAACCTCAAAACTCATCATTTTTCTCAAGAACACTTCAATTTCACTATTTCTCAATCGGACGTCCGAATCACGTCAAATAAACTCCGATTCTCACCAACATCACAGTTAGTATTCAAATACTATAACAAATCTGTACCGGGCTCCGAAACCAAAATACGAGCCCGATACCAATGGTTTCTAAGGCTTGGGACCTCGGAATTCATTTTCGGGCATACACCCAAGTCCCATATTTTACTGCGGACCTCCCGGGATCGTCGGAAAACATATTCGGGTCCGTTTACTAAAAATGTTGACTCAAGTCAACTAAAACTAAATTTTAATTCTAAAAAATAATATTAATTATTTTTTAACATAAAAGCTTTCCGGTTTCACGCCCAAACTGTACACGTAAATCGAGGTAATTAAAATTAGTCTTTTTATGGATAATAAGCCTAGAACGGAGTCTTAATTCAAAAAATGACTCCTTGGGTCATCCTAGCGTAGTAAAATATTTTTTGTGTATTTTGGATAATGAACACAAAGTTGAATGACTTTTATGTAACAACAAAAAAAGAAAAACAACTTTAGGGTAATGAACACAAAGTTGAATGACCACCCATAAAAATTACTCGAACTTTGTTTGACAAAAAGTTATTTCAAAATAGAATGAAACTAGAAACAAAAGAAGGTATTGTAAAAGAAAAAGAGAGATATATTGTGAAGATTTTAAGTTCTCAATATAAGTTAAGAGCCATGTTTACCCTCAAAATCGGATAACAATTGAATTTATACGTGGTTTTAAGGATACCTGGTCTAACTTGATACAAAACGAGAAATTAGACTAATATTGAAATTAATGATAAAAAAGTAAATGCAAACTACAAAAGTTGAACAATCTTGGCTTTGAAGTTTGGTCACCCTCGAGTCAAAAATGCTTTAATCGATGCCAGAACATAATGATGAGATAATAAGAACTAGAAATAACAGTGTATTACTTTGGGATGTGTTTTACAATGTGTCAAATGAATTATCAGACCCTCCTTTATATAGTAGAGAAGTCCTATTCTAGGTACATTTCTATAAAAGGTAAAAATCTCTTGATTTGCTAATTGCGGTTCATTGCCGATATGCGTCGAGATTCCTGTCGTAATATTCGCTCGGTCGCGGATATTTCGATATTCCATTTTTTATTTCCGAGCTCGCTCGAGGATAAGTTCTATGTCTCAATCAACGTTCCTCGAAGGCAGGTCTTCCGACCTCGAGGTCAATCTCCAATATGAGGTCGTCATGTTCTGAGCCAAATCTACCAGGTTGTAGTCGAGCTCGACTTCGACCGTATAAAGATATGAGGTCGTCATGTTCTGAGCCAAATCTACCAGGTTGTAGTCGAGCTCGACTTCGACCGTATAAAGATAGTCGCCTTATTTTTTGGAGAGTAGACGAAGAGAAACGACATGAACTTTTGATCTTAATCTCAATATTTTCGACAGAAACGACAAAACAGTCAAAAGGTTTCTCCAGTTAAGTCTTAATGGCATTAAATGCCTATCAGTTGCCAGTCGACCATTCCCAGATATGAACAGTTGCCAAGAAACTATAAATACCCCCTCATTAGCTCATTCAAACTTTACTTTCAAACCTTCTGCCCTCATACCTTAGAAATTTCAATATTCCCAAACATAAATTTTCTGATTGTTCTGAAATTAATGATAAGAACTTATGTTCTTTATTTTAAATCATCAAGCACATTCCTTTAACTTCCTCTTTTTCCTTAACTTCCCCAAAAAAATGGCGAAGACCTCAAGTCCGTTCCCCAAAAAGAAACTCTCTATGCCTTCCGACCGGCTAAAGAGGAAAATGTTTCATTTGTTGGTATTGAGGAAACGTCACCGGAGCCCGCTTGAAGATGTTTGTTCATGCGGGGTGCCCGACTGGTGCTGATTTCAAAGTCAAGAAAACTTCCTCGGTACCGGGTCGATACGAGCCAGTCTCGAGATATATATGCCTGGTCACCGACAGCTTCCTCTCCAAGGTTAAGGAGGATTGCAACTGGGTTGGTAAGCACGTGGTGGTGCCTACGCCCAAGGAAGTGACGTGGAGGGTTTTTTTATGTGTTTACACTTATCCCTTCACGTTGGGACCCTTGCATCCGGTCATCGTCGCCTTCTGTAAGAGGTACGAGGTGACCCTCGGTCAAATTCATCCTTCTATCTAGAGGATAGTGATTCTCCTCCGCTTCTTTGTAAACAAGATCGAGGGGTGTCCCTTCACCATCGATCACCTCATACATTTGTACAGTCCCCGACACTATCGAGGGGGACTAATAAAACTTGCCTGTATGGCCAGTAAGGCCCCATTCTCGAGCATCGACGAGGATCAGGACTGAGGCTATTTGGGCTGATTCGTTCGAGTGAAGACCTCGGAACTAATCCTGGACGAGGAAATGCCATTTCTTGAGTAATGGAACATGAAACGTAAGTATAACCTTGCCTTCAAGATTTTGTTTGTCATTTTTCCTTTGCCTTCCTTCTTATCGATTATTTGTGGGGGTGCTGTTGCTCAAATCCAGGATGCAATTCCTCAACTGAAGGACTGGGTCGAGGGCATCGTGTTGCAAAATCTCTATTTCGAGCGTGCGTGGCACGAACTTTTGAGGGGCCAGTGGGAGGCCTGTTCCCACAATGAGATTCCTCTGGTGAGTGAATAACACTTAGATTTCTTGTTGCACTTGTTCTCATTTTTTTCTTCCTTTGCAGGTCTTCCCAAAGATGTTAAAATGAGGCCTCCGTCCGGTGATGAAGACATCCTCCCTGAATCATCTGTTCCGAGTCAGGATAAGGAGAATAAAATAAAGAGGGCTCCAAGTGCTCCAAACTCGGAGAAGAAGAAACCAAAAAGGAGGCTAGTGCACAAATCCAAGGAAAGTGCCAGTGCCTGGAAGGTCCCATCGGACTCACTCAATCGACTGAGGGACGAGTCCGAAGGAGAAAAAGATGAAGCTTCCGAGCTGATGACCCGCGTGAGAAGCGGTACCGAGTTGCCTCAAACTAGGGTGGCTGATGAAGAGGCAGTGGCCGAGTCCTCTGGACTAGGGAAGGACGAGGACATTTGTCCCCGAGTCGGGGAGGTCGACAAGAAGACCACGTCCAGTACTTCTCAGGCAGAGGAAAATGACCCAAAGGATTCACTTGGGGTAATAGATCTCTCCGGGTCACCTTCATTTACCGACTCCATGATAAACGAGGAGCATATGCTGAAAGACACCCAAATGAGGGGCCTCAAGGGACGTCATATTCTTTCAACAACTTCTTTGATGGCTTGGATTCTACCAACTCAGAAGACATTATCGGGTTAGGTGACTTACCGGTACCAAAGAAGATGCCGTCTTCGGGAGCCAGTGGACTTTCTTTGAGTCTTATACTAGTAGACCGGTTCCCAGTTCCGAGTGTCGATCCTGACCAAAAGCGGTCGATCACTATGTCCATCCAGGAGGATGCCTGGCTTTCTCTTCCCCCGAAAGGGTCTCCAGCTATCTTCAGTGCTTGGTGACCGAAGAGAATCAGGCTAAGATGGACGAGGTGGAAGCGCCTTGCCTGTTCAACGAAGCTGAATAGGCGTTGAGTCGGGTAATTTTGAATGCCTCTTTATTATGTACTTTGATTTAAGTTGCAAACAATCATAATATTTTTCTTTGTGTTTGCAGGCCTCGGTGCTTCATCACGAAACTTTTCTCCGATATCAAGAAGAGTTAAACAAACACAAGGCCGAGTCTCAGGAGCTTACTGAGAAGAGGGATGCTTACAAGATTCTTAGTGAGAAGCTCTAGGACGAGCTAGAAGCGTCTCGAAAGAAGCATGCCGACTTGGTCGAGTAGGTAAGATGAGTACTTGAAGTTAGTGACGATGATTCCGACATATTAGCTTATGACCCGAACCCGCATGTTCAAAAGAAAGTTGACCAGATCGAGCAGCTCTAGGCGGAGGTGGATACGATGAAAGCTGAGGCAGAAGAATGGAAGAAAAACATAGATCGCCTAGCCTCAGAAAAGAAGATTGCCCGGGCATAACTGGCTTCGACTAAAGTACAGCTCTGGCTGCAAAGGAAAAGGCATTGGTACAGGCCAAAAAGATCGAGGATCTCCAGTCTCAACCGAGCTCGGCGTTCTCCGGCCAAGAAAATCTAGCCAGGGAACTTGAGGCAACCAAGTTGGAGATTGTTGTGGTTAATTAAGGTTGAGGCTGATGAGAGGGTGGCCTAGCATAAGGCTGAGGCTGGGGTGGCTCAGGACCAAGTGAGAAATATGGTGGATCATATGAAGTGGAAATCCCGAAGGGAGGCCCTCGAGGGAGTTCGAGCTCAGGGTTTTGACCCGTTGGCTGAAATCGAGAATGCCAAGGTATCCGAAGCCAAGGCCAGGAAGTTGGTTATCCCGATGAGGAGGATTCCGAGGGGTCTGGAGATTCAGATGAGCCCAAAGGTGGTGGACACCCCGAAGCTAATGACGCGGCCCCCGGCGAAGACTAGGCCACTTAGGATCCTTTTTAGACATTTTTTGTCTTTTGTTTTTTAGGTCGTTTTGGTCGTTGTAGAATTTTGTATTGGGGCCATTTGGTCCTTGTAAAAAAAAATTTGGATAAATATATAAGGCTTTTTTCCCTTTCACAATTATAGAATTTTTCCTTTTGCTTTATTATTTGTATCACAAAGATAGAAATTCCTTAGCATGGAATAATTAGGTTATGTTTGAAGGTTCAAACAAACCTTGCCTTTACATTATTCTTTTTTAAGGCATCTTAGGGGTTCAGTGTTACCGGAAACTTTCTCCCAAAGTAAGTGATTTAGATTATAGTTTGTCGAGGGTAGACTTTAGAATCGGTTATGAAAAATTTTCTTTTTCAAGGCCTTGTTTTTTATACGGGTCTCGGACGTGTCCGAGACGTGTTAATATGGTTGTAGCCTTTTAGTTCAAGTGTTTCCCAGTGGGCTTGTTTTCCCTAGTTATACGGGATTTCTAAGATAACAGTCCCCGAGCGAAGGCGGTCATGGCCTTTAAAATTAGAGGGTTGCCTAATAGGTCTTATACCCCTGAGGTCTAATAGCTTGGACCGTCCGATTTTGTTTTCGAACGGCAGCCCTCGAGTGAGAGAGTGATTATTCGAACTCAGGTTAAGGAGGCCCTTGGACTCGTTACCTTTAGGGGATCGGAAGCAGGGAATTCCTTAAGAAATGTAAAGAAACAAACTTTTAAGGGACAAGATGTTTGCAAAGAAGAGACTTCTCTTTATTCTTGATCATAATAGTAATATATGTGTACATGATTTGTGTCAGGATTCGAGCAGTCTATGTGGGCACGGTTCATTTTACCGTTTGGCCCTTACATTGAATCCTATCGATCGAGACCCTTCAATCCTGAAGTCTCTTTCCAAGCTAAAGTTGATATGAGAGGGTATTGCCCCTCCCCCCCCCCCCCCCCCCCCCCCCCCCGTGTTCGGGGTTGATCGAAGAGATTCCTCGAATGCTGTGGTGATCATAGCCACCGACCTTCTATTCTAAGTTAGCACGATTTACTTGTTGCCTCATTAAAAACTTTGCCAGAGAACCCATTTGGGACAAAATCAATTCAAAGGAAAAAGAGTGTGACGCATGCTTTCAGACCTAAAATCTTGTATCGTTCCTTGTTGGTTACCTGCAAGCGTTAGTTTAAGATGTAAATTAAAGAAATAACGGGGTCGTACCTTAGCAGTAAATCACTTCAAGTGAGTTATATTTGAGTTGTTCGGTAGTTGCTCGCTCCGAGCTTGTAGGATCCTTTCTCGATGATCTCGATATAATTTGGTACGGTCCTTCCCAGTTCGGCCCCAAATTTCCCTTCGTTCGGGTCTCAGACGCTTAGTGTGACCTTTCTTAGTACCAAGTCCCCCGTATTGAAGTTTCGAAGGTTGGCCGTTCGATTCTAATATCTTTAGATCTGATGTTTCTGGGTGGCCAACCGGACAACGCGCCTTTCATCTCGTAGCTCCAGGTTCGTACTCATAGCTTCTTCATTCAATTCCTTTGTTGCATATCAGAACCTGATACTTGGTTCCCCGACCACGAGCGGTATCAAAGCTTCGGCGCCATAAACCAAAGAAAATAGGGTAGCCCCGTACTGGACTTCGAGGTTGTACGGTATGCCCATAGGACTTCGGGTAGTATTTCCTTCGTTCTTCGTTTGTCGTCGATTAACCTCTTTTTAAGATTATGGAGTATGGTTTTGTTGGTATATTCATCTTGTCCATTCCCACTAGGGTGATAGGATGTCGATAGCTTCCTTTAGATCTTGTGGGCTTCAAGGAATTTGGTTACTTTGCTTCCGATGAATTGTTTCCCATTATCGCATACAATATCGACCGACATTGTGAATCAGCATACGATGTGGTCCCAAATGAAACCGATGACCTCATTCTCCCTAACCTTCTCATACACCTGGGCTTCCACCCACTTAGAAAAATAGTCAGTCATAAATAATATAAATGCGGGGACCCCACGGAAGGGGGCCGACGTACATTCCCCACTTCATGAACAGACATGGTGATAAAACTAAATGCATCAGCTCCCCAGTTTGATGAATCATCAGAGCATGTCTTTGGCATGCATCATTTTTTTGAACAAACACATTTGCATCTTTTTCCATGTCGATCCAGTAATAAAGGCTCTGATTATTTTTCAAACCAGTGATTCGGCGCCCGAATGATTTCCACAGGTACCTACATGGATTTCCTTCAAAACGTACTCAGTATCCCCCAGCCTTAGACATATTGCAAATGGGCCATCGAATGTTCTTCTGAATAGGGTTCTATCGTCAAACAGGATAAATCGGGCTGCCTTTGTACGCAGGGCCCTCGACTCTTTTGGATCCAAGAGCAGTTTACTGGTCCTGGGATATTCTATGTATTTATTCCTCCAGTCCCAAGTTAGGCTCATCAAGTTGATATCGGCGTAGCCTTCTTCCACCACCGATCTCATAAGCTGCACGACTTCTCCCGAGTTGAACTCGTCATCTTCGACCGACGACCCCAAATTAGCGAGGGCATCAGCTTTGCTGTTTTGATCTAGAGGTACATGTAGCCAAGTCCGTTCTTTGAACCGATGTAATGTCACCTGTAACTTGTCCAAGTATCTTTGCATTCTTTCTTCTCTGACCTAGAATGTTCCATTAACTTGGTTTACCACAAGTAGGGAGTCGCACTTGGCTTTGATCACCTCTGTCCCCAAGCTCTTGTCTAGCTCAAGGTCTTCAATCATGGCCTCATATTCGGCCTCGTTGTCAGTCAATTTCACAGTCTTAATATATTGTCTAATTATATTACATGTTTGTGGCCTTAGTACGATGCCAAGTCCCAACCCTTTTGCGTATGAGGCGACGTCCGTGAAGAGGATCCAGATTCCCGAGGAAGTTCCTGAGTTAATCAATAAATCTCTTTCGACCTCGGGTATTAGGTCCAGTGTAAAGTCGGCCACAAAGTCTGCCAAAATTTGAGACTTAATGGCGGTCTGAGGTGGATACACAATATCGTACCCAGTTATTTCTATGGCCCATTTGGCCAATCGACCCAAGAGTTCGGGCTTATGCATGACGTTCCTCAACGGTAAGTAGTTACGACACATATTGGGTGACATTGGAAGTAAGGTTTTAGCTTCCTAGAGGCGCTTAGAAAAGCGAGCACCAGCTTTTGCAGGTGAGGGTACCTAGTTTCGGCCTCACCTAAGGTCCTACTAACATAGTAAATTGGAAATTGCGTACCTTGCTCTTCCCGGACTAGGGCTCCACTTACCGCTATCTCCGAGACCGCCAAGTACAAGTACAGTTGTTCGTCTGTCTTTGGTGTGTGAAGCAGCAGCGGGCTCGATAAGTATCTCTTGAGTTCCTCCAAAGCTCGTTGGCTTTCCGGGGTCCACAAGAAGTTATTCTTCTTCTTCAACAGTGCGAAGAATCGGTGGCTCTTATCGGCCGACCTCAAAATAAATCTCCCAAGGGCGGTTATTCATCCGGTTAACCTTTGCACGGCCTTTACATTGTCCACGATCGTGATATCTTCGTTGGCTTTGATCTTATCGGGATTGATCTTGATTCCCTTGGATACCATGAATCTGATGAACTTACCTGACCCAATTCCAAATGCATATTTTTCTGGGTTTAGCTTCATATTGTAGTGCTTCAGTATGCTGAAGGTTTCCTACAAATTTTTTAAATGGTCCTCTACTCGCATGGACTTAAGTAACATGTTGTCAATGTAAATTTCCATTGATTTTCCTATATGTTCCTTGAAAATCTGATTTACTAGGCGTTGGTATGTGGAACCAGTATTTTTAAATCCAAACGGCATTACGTTATAACAGTATGTGCCATATTTAGTGATGAAGGAAGTTTTTTTTTTTTGGATCACCTGGGTCCATCCGTATTTGGTTTTACCCGGAATAGGCATCGAGAAAATTGAGGATCATGTGGTTGGTCGTGGCATTAATCATACGGTCGATGTTGGGCAAAGAAAAAGAATCTTTGGGGAATGCCTTATTCAAATATTTGTAGTCCACACATTCTTAGTTTATTCCCTTTTTTAGTGACTACCACTATGTTTTCTAACCAATAAGGGTGTTTAACCTCCCGAATAGACCCTATTTTAAGAAGTTTAGATACCTCGTCCTTGATGAAAGTATGCTTGACCTCGGACTGGGGTCTCCTCTTCTGTTTAACCGGGTGAAACTTCGGGTCCAGGCTTAGCTTGTGAGTGGTTATCTCCGGCGATATCCCTATCATATCGAGGTGGGACCAAGCAAAACAATCTTCGTTAGTTATAAGAAATTGAATGAATTTTTCCCTATGCTCGGAGCTTAGCCCCGTGCCTAGGTATACCTTTTGATCGGGCAAGCTTTCTCGCAATATGACTTTTTCCAGCTCCTCGACTGTCGATTTAGTGGGTCAAAATCATTGGGGGCTATAAAAGATTTGGGAACCCCATAATCATCATCCTCGACTTCCTTTTGTTTGTCCGAATCTGCCGAAGATGGTATCAGTGATTGCTATTTGGCCTCGTTTTTGACTATTTGGTTTGGGTCCTTCAATGTTGAAACTGTAGATATCGGTATCACCTCCTTGACCGCGAACATTTACTTTGCAGCCTGTCTTGACTCCGCCAGGTTTTGGGAATTTCAGTACCTGGTGTACTATCGAGGGTACTGCCCTCGTGTTATGGATTTATGGCCTTCTGAACAAAGCGTGGCACCTCATGTCTCCTTAGATCGCATAAAATTTAGCCTCATGGATGGTCTCGGCGATGTTTACTAGTAACGTTATTTCTCCCTTAGTAGTCTCGCATGCCATGTTGAATCCGTACTTGAACTGCAGGCACAATTTGGTCTTGTAGATCGAGCTTCTCCACGACCCTTAATCGAATGATATTGGCTGAACTACCTGGATCAATTAACACACGTTTAACCCGAATTTTATTTATGGGTACAGATATTGCCAGTGCATCATTGTGGAGCCACACGATCCCTTTCGCATCTTCGTCGTTGAAAGATAAAGTTCCTTCCGGTATGTAGTCTCGAATTCGTTTCTCCCTAGTGATGGATACTTTGGTGCGTTTCAACATCGGCCTGATTATCATGTTAATAATGTGTTGAGATTCTTTTTGTTCTACCAGTTTGTTAGAATCCATGTTCCTGAAATGATTCTTGGCTCGGTGGCTCAAGAATTCTTGAAGGTGCCCACTGTTGAATAAACGGGATACTTCCTCTCTTAGTTGTCGACAATTTTCTGTTCTATGACCGTGAGTGCCATGATATTCGCACATCTGGTTATTATCTTTGATGCGCCCGATAGCCGATACAATGGCGGCAACATCGATATTAAAGTTGTATTCCAATAACCTCGGTGCATATTTTGGCCCGATGGACCTGTCGAAGACTTTTTTGGTCATGAGTCCTCGGTTGCTTTGACCTTGGTCATTTCTCCTTTCGTTTCTCATGGAGTTTCGCCCGGACCCACTGCTTTATCAATCATTGTTATATGGCTGATACCGATCCCTGTTTGGCCTCGGTTCATGATCGATATCTCTCTACTCTATCAAGGATTATGACGGGATAGACAGACCACGAAGGGGCCCTGATTTGATCATCTTCGACTCTGATTTTTGATTGATACCGGTTATGCATGTCAGCCCATGAAACATTCGGGTATTCTATCAGGTTCTGCTTCAGCTACTGTGAAGGCACCGAGCTTCGAATATTGAGTCCCTGAGCGAAAGCTTGAACAGTCCAATTATCAGTGATTGGCAGTAGATCCATTCGTTCCATTTAAAACTGGGACACGAACTCTTTGAGCATCTCGTTATGCTTCTGTTTGACTTTGAAAATGTTTGATTTCCTAGTCTCGACCTTGGTGGCACCTGCGTGTGCTTTTCTAAAGAATCTGCAAGCATAGCAAATGAGTCAATAGAATTAGGAGGTAAGTTATGATACCATATCATATCTCCCTTTGACAGGGTCTCCCTAAATTTTTTCAACAGAACAGACTCGATCCCATCGTCCTCCAAGTTGTTCCCTTTGATAGCACATGTATAAGAGGTTACATGCTCGCTTGGGTCGGTCGTTCCGTTATACTTGGGTATTTCTAGCATACAGAACTTCTTGGGGATCAGTTTTGGGGCTGCGCTCAGAGGAAAAGGTTTTTGCACGTACTTCCTGGAATCCATGCCCTTCAATATCGGAGGTGCTCCTGGGATTTGGTATATCCTAGAATTGTAGGTTTCCACCTTTTTGTCGTTAGCCTCGATTTTCTTCTCCCTTGATTCTATCCGTTTTGTCAGCTCCTCGAGCATCTTTATGACTCGGGGTTAGCCCCCGATTCGTGTTCATTCGACCTTTCTATGACCGGTTCATCCTTGTGGGTGACTTCCCGCGACGGATCGGGCTCAACCCTCCTTGGCGCATGTCTTTGGTTCTGTAACTGAGCTATCACCGGCTGTTGAGCCTGCAACATTTCAAAGATCACTCGTAGACTGATCCCATCTCCTTCAATGTTCTATGTGTTTCGAGTTGCCGATCGGGCTCCACCGCAAATGCTATTTTTGGGGTCGGAAGGCAAGTTTGCATCGATAGCCACACGCGAACTAGCGTCAATCAGATCTGCGATCGGAATTCCAGTTGGATCAGCAGGTGGTATCTCGTTACCGGGTGATGAGTAGCTAGAATTCATGATTTTAAGCATTATATACCTTGCATTTTATGTGTTTTAATGATAAAATAC
>ML431814.1:0-42016 GCA_005239525.1 Nicotiana knightiana
AGAAGAGAATAAAAACTAAGTAGAAGCCTTTTCCAAGTGTGGTGTGTGTTCCTCCACCTCAATCTTTCAATCCTCTTCAATCATCAATAATAATCCCTCATATATGTTATGTTTTTGGGTCTATTTATATGTTTAGGATAAACCCTAACCGTGTAAGAGACTTCTATTCTAATTGGGAAACACTTAAAAACCTTTAAAACTCGGAGTTCACTGGAGCAGGTACTCAGGCGTTAGCAGGCTAAGGCCTGGCTAACGCCAGGTATGGCTGGCGTTAGCAGGCTAACGCCTGGCTAACGCCAGGTCTTGCCCTGGGTCAGTCCATTTCGCCTCTTGAGCGTATTTTCGACGNCCCAGAACTTGGTGTCACCAGTACATGAGCAATTTCTAAGAATTTTACAATTTCTACAAAGCTTGTCCGAAAAGTGGACAAAGAAATTAAAATAATGTAATACAATACGAGGGAGACTCCGTTAGCTGCGGATCTCCTTCGGATGATACAGCTCGCCTAAGTCTCCAAACCAGCCACATCGCTATGAAGGTACCTGTGCAATAAAAATGCACAGCAGGTGTAGCATGAGTACGAAAACAACGGGTACTCAGTAAGTCGCCTGCGGAACCTCAGAGAGGTAGTGACAGAGGTCGAATTGGACACTTGCTAGAGGTCAATTTAGTATATTCAAGTGTGACACTAAGCATGATTATCATAGGCAATTTATTAAAATCAGGAATAAATAATATCAACCCTTCCACATTTAACACTTTAACTCTTTGTCATTTCAATAATAATTAATCAAACATGGGTGATTTAATAAAATAACAATTAATCAACGGGAAGGAACAACTTCTTCCAAACTTAAATAAATTTAAATCTCTGTCATTTCAGTTGAAAACTTAAAATTCCAGGCTAGTAATCAGGAAAAATCACAGAAAATATGCAGTAAATATCATGCTCAAGCAATGCCGAGGGTCGAACGGCGCGGACCAACAATAATAAACTATGCACAGCCGAAGGGTCGAACGGCTCGAACCATATATGCATCTATTTTTCCCCGCTCGCGAATCGATCATGCACGCGGTCAACATAAAAATAATAAGGCTAGCCTGCTCGCGAGTCATACCTGCGACTGAGGTGCTCATATGTACACATATTCACATAATAAATCCGCATTTTTATCAAGAAAGCAGTTACTCAGGAAAGTGGAAAAATTCTTCTTAAAGGAACATGAAAAATAGCTTTTAAATCTTTGGTTTGAAACACATTTGCCAAGTTTATTAATATTCAATAATATAACCTTATCAAGAAAACAATTATCCAGGGAGGAATCAATTCTCTTTCTAGGTGATTAAGAAAATGAACTCTAGTCTTCTTAGGGATTCAATTCATTATTTCGATCATATTATTGGTCTAATATTACCGGCAAGATCACAAGTACAACAAGTAAGGCATGCTAGTGGGTCCTAGACTACCCGGACATGGCATAATAGTAGCTACACACGGACTTCCGTCACCTCGTGCGTACGTAGCCCCCGCAGATAGTAGCACATACTTCATTAGTTCACCTAGGGGGACAATTCCCCATCACAAAGTTAGAAAGGAGACTCACCTCGCTCCGACATTCCATAACCGACTTCCAAGCCCTTCCGACGACTCCAATGGTTGCAAAACTCCCCGAAACTACCAAATAACAGGCAAAGCAATGAAAATCCATTCTAATACTCGTAACAAATTCAAATTATATACTTTCCCAACTCTGCTTAGTGAATTGACCAAAATGCCCTCGGGTTCACGTGCCCGAATTCCAAAATTACTCGAATGTATACCATACCCATGGTCTTACTAACTCACATATAGTATTTACTCTAAAATTCCATGCTCAAATCGTGGTAGAAATCCAAAATACAATTTTCTAGGTCTTTCCTCCAAAATCCCAAATTTTCCTACTAATATCCAATGTTTAATCCATGCGTATAAATTTTATTTAACTTAAAAACATGAAGGAATCACTTACCTAGTGATGCATGATGAAAATCCTTCTTGTAGCTCCTCCAAGTCGTTCACATCCAAAAGAAAATGAGCCATGATCCTCATTTTTAAAACATTATGCCCAGGCCGATTTTCGCACATGCGATCAACCTCTTGCACCTGCGATTCCGCAGGTGCGCCCAAACTTCCGCACCTGCGGCTTTCCTCAGCTTAAGCCAAAATTCGCACCTGCGCCCATTGTGTGCATCTGCGGCTTCGCAGGTGTGGAAAGTCCATCGCACCTGTGCCCATTGTGTGCATCTGCAGCTTCACAGGTATGGAAACTCCATTGCACCTGCGCTTCCTGCCAAACTAGCAAACTTTCGCACCTGCGGCTCTGCACTTGCGGCCCAAGCCTCGCAGGTGCGGTCACACCAGATGACAACAACCTCAGCCTTCTTCAAACTACAAACTTGATCCGTTAACCACCCGGAATCCACCCGAGGACCCCGGTACCCCGTCCAATTACACCAACCTGTTCCAAAACATAGTGCGGACTTGCTCGAGGCCTTAGATCACATCAAACAACACCAAAATCATGAATCACTCTAAAATTCAAAGTTTAAGAACTTGAAATTTCAAGCTTCCACATTCGATGCCGAAACCCATCAAATCACGTCTGATTGACCTCAAATTTCGTACACAAGTCATATTCGACATTATTGACCTACTCCAACTTCCAGAATTGCATTCCAACTCTGATATCAAAATTTCCACTTCCGGTCGGATTTCTCAAAAACCTTTAAATTTCTATCTTTAGCCAAATGACTTCAAAATGACCTACGGACATCCAAATTCACTTTCGAAATCGCTCTCAACTCCAGAATCACCATACGGAGCTATTCCCAGGCTCGGAATCCCAAACAGACATCAATATCACTGAAATGTGCTTTAAGCCAAACTTAAGAAATTTTCTTCAAAATACTAACTTCCACAATATACGCCGAAATGCTCCCGGGTTATCCAAAAATCGATCCGGACATACGCCTAAGTTCGAAATCATCATACGAACCTGCAAAAACCTTCAAATCCTGATTCGGAGGTCGTCTATGCAAAATTCAAATCTTAGTCCATTTCTCCAGCTTAAGTCTTCTGAAATGAGAATTTTCTTTCCAATTTGACTCCCAACTTCCCGAATTTCAATTCCGACCATACGCATGAGTCATAATACCTGAAATGAATCTGCTCCTAACTTCAAACTGCTGAACGACGTGCTAGAGTTCAAAATGACCGATCGGGTCGTTACACTCGTGAACTCTGACACACTAGGATTTGGCCCCTAATCCTTCTTGTGAATTGTCTTTTGTTAACCACCCTAGTGTGAACACTTCACTGGGTTCTTGAAGTCTTTGGAAACTCTGGCACTCTTGGGTCTTGGTTCTATATGGTCAACTATGTCTTGTTGATGTTTTATACGTCAATACCACACAAGCGGGGGGTGATTTGTGTGGTGTCCAATTTTTGAGTGATGTCGTTAGAGAAGGATCTGGTTCTTCTATGTGTTCCAACCCATACTATTATGGAATAATAAATGAAGAAAAGGAAAGAACTCATAGATTTTTACGTGGAAAACACCTGGCTCAAAAGGTGAAAAACCACGACCTACTACTTAGTAGTATTTTCTCCTAGCACTTCACTACAACAATGATCCAAACAACATTTACAAAATAAACTCTTTTGTAAACCTAAGGATTAACCTAACCCTTTGTGGCAAACTAGCCTCTAGCTATTTGCGATAAACTTCAAGTTAACTATAACTTGAACACTCGGTACCTATTACAATTGCTTCTAGATAAAGCTGAAAGGTACAATTTGTAATCACCTACTACAAATAAACTAGACTAAAAGACAACAGATGGAACTTGTTCTTCTAGCTAGTTCAAGTATCTCCAGATTCGCACTCTCCAATTTGGCTCGAACTGGTTGCAAAATTTCTTCAAGAATTTTGCTCTCAATTCTTGATAAATTTTTGTTTTTGTGCGTCTACGTACAATAAGAACAATCTGCAATTTATAGAGAGTTAGTAGATAAGGATTTAACTAGAATCCTAATGCAACTTTTCCTTGGTGGAAGAGTTCTAGTCAAACTCAACTCCTAAATCCTTCCTTATCTTAGATTCTATTCTTATTGAATAATGCGTCCTTCTCCAATTTCTTTTTTGCCATCTTTTCTATCAGAAGATATCTTAATTTTACCAGAATATATTTATCTCATGCATGTGCATCTCATGTGCCTTTAACTCTGCTGGTCTATGTCACATGTGATAGACCTGGTTCATCTCAGAGTTCCTTTGTCAATCTTCAAAACTATTTCCTTTCTTGGGCCAACAAATTTCCCCTTTTTGATGATGACATACTTTGTGCTTCAGGCCTGTTTCATATTAGTCCAACATTGACACATATAAGAGTATTAAGCATTTATCACAAAGAACCAGGTTCATTACGTTATAAATATCACATGTTCAGAGCAGAACCTATCTTCCTCTTTTTGGCATCATCGAAAAGTTCCAAAAAATGAAATTAGAGAAGGACTCCTTATTCAATAAGAATAGAATCTAAGATAAGGAAGGATTTAGGAGTTGAGTTTGACTAGAACTCTTCCACCAAGGAAGAGTTGCATTAGGATTCTTGTTAAATCCTTATCTACTAACTCCTATAAATTGCAGATTGTTCTTATTGTATATAGACGCACAAAACTGAAATTTATGAAGAATTGAGAGCAAAATTCATGAAGAAATTTTGCAATCAATTCGTGCCAAATTGGAGAGTGCGAATCTGGAGCTACTTGAACCAGCTAGAAGAACCAGTTCCATCTGTTGTCTTTTAGTCTAGTTTATTTGTAGTAGGTGATTACAAATTGTACCTTTTAGCTTTATCTAGAAGCATTTGTAATAGGTACTGAGTGTTCAAGTTATAGTTAACTTGAAGTTTGTCGCAAATAGCTAGAGGCTAGTTTGCCACAAAGGGTTAGAGTTAATCCTTAGGTTTACAAAAGAGTTTATTTTGTAAATGTTATTTCGCTCATTGTTGTAGTGAAGTGTTTGGAGAAAATCCTACCGAGTAGTAGGTCGTGGTTTTTCACCTTTTGAGCCAAGTGTTTTCCATTTAAAAATCTTTGTGTTCTTTACATTTTTGCATTTATTATTCTGCAACAGTACGAGTTGGAACACATAGAAGAATCAGGTCCTTCTATAACGACAGAACTCGAAAATTGGACACCACACAAATCACCCCCTTCTTATGTGGTATTGACGTATAAAACATCAATTGGTATCAGAGCAGGTTATCCTTGAAGAGGCTAACACCTTAGGAAAAGATCAAGATGAGTGCACTACCTGAAAAATGTAAAGAGAAATCCACCACTAGGCCACCACTATTCGATGATCACTTGAGATGACTGATGGATGCTTCAAATGTGGTAAAAAGAACCACATGATCAAGAACTATCCTATGTGGGAAGTCGAGTGGAAAAAGGAGAAATCTGAAAGAAGGAACAGGTTCATGACAAGAAGAACTACAACAAAAGGTCATCCAAAGCAATTGTTGTTGAACGAGCTCTTATAGCAGTTCGGGAATCTGAAGATGAACCTGATGAAGAATCCGAGATAAGTTTTCTGGACCTTAAGGATAAAATTAAACTCCTTTCTAAAGATAGACTATATGAATTTTTGCTAAATTTAATTGATGAATATAATAATATAAGTTCTGAAAAAGAACAGTTGTCAAAAGAGTGTAACTTTTTAATAGCAGAATGCAAAAACCTGAAAATAAATATTTGTAAAACTGAAAAGGAAAATACAACATTGAAGAACTAGGTTCATGCACTTGATACAACTGTCTTAGAAATTATATCCGAAAATCTAAAATTAAAGTTAGGAACAGGTAAAGAAATAGCTAGTGACACATAACTCTCACTAGAAAAGAATCTCGCAAAGGTAAAACATGAGCTTTATAAAAAGGATGAACTGGTAAGAACCCTGAAGGAGGACTTGACTAAGGTTAAGCATGAACTAGACAGAACATGTAAATGGAACATGTCCTCTGATGCACTTTCATGGCTTCAAAAACATCATAGTAGCAACAGAAGAGGACTTGGCTTTGGGAACTTTACACCTAAGTGGGATCCCAAAGTCAAGTACCTCACACTCCCTGAAAACAAGATTTGCACACACTATGGTAATATTGGTCACTATAAAATTGAATGCACTGGCAAATATGGTACATGGATAGTGGCTGCTCAAAACACATGACTGGAAACAAGGACTAGTTCCTTTCACTTGAGGACCTCAAAGGAGGAAATGTCTCCTTTGGAAATGGAAAGAAAGGTGAAATCACTGGGATTGGTAATGAACAATATGATGAAGAAATTGGGCTGGTCAGAAACTCAATCCAAACTAAAGCAAGACTAGAGGAAGGAACAGGTGATGGAACAAGTTCATCCATCCCGGGCAACATGACAGGGGGAATAGAACAAAATCACTCCCAAACTTCGTTGGAACCTGTACCTGAACATGTTCCACAGCAACAAAGCATTGAAGGAACATCAAAGAGTAACTAGTTGGTTGTGAAACCATGCAGATATCTTTACAAAAGCACTGAGTAGAGATCATTTTGAAAGAAATAGGTTACTATTAGGGATGATTAAGATCACTTAATTGAACCAGTTCAGAATGTAATTACATTAAAAAAATGAAAACAAAGAAAAAATTTGGTTAGAAAAGTTTGAAACGGGTTTAAATAATCAGATTAACAATTGCTCAACCTCATACGGTAAAAAGTATACTCTTATGCCATGTTTTGTATGACTCACTGATCACAAATGAAATTTTTTCTATCTTTGCAAATTGAGGCTTGATCAAGAGGATTCTGAATGATGAACCTGGTTCATCGTGCTGGTTCATCTGAAAAGCGAGGTATGTGTTCTACACTCTGCACACTTTAAAATACTAATAATTAAATAATGAGCAGAACTCTACCCAAACTCAAAATCTTTTCAAAGCCTATCCATTTGACTTTGAACCAGTTCTGTTTCAACAAGAATCCTCACCAAATTAAAATACCTAGATTCTAGGGAAGCCTTAACCGTCAATTCAAAACTAAAATTTCATTCAAGACATCCTCTCCCTTACAAACCATTCCCAAATTTTTGATGACTCGGGTAACATCTGTCCCAAGTCCTTCTTCTGAGGCCATCTCTGATGTTGCTGAAAAACATAGAAAATAGGTTCATACTAGTTGGGTCTATAATAGATGTGGAGTTGCCGGAAATAATAAGAATTGATGGTAAAAATTAAAGAAAAATGAGAGTGAGGGAGTACGGAGTAATGAGAAAGGGAAAAGGGAAAGAAGTGGCTGATTCTTCACCCACCTCTGAATCTGTTAGAATGGCTATTTGTGGAGCTGAGCCAGAAAAGGAGGAATAAAGTAGCAAGAATGCAGGGGGAAGTGAATTAGGAGAAACCGCTGAAGGGTTAGTAAATTTAGGAAAGCACACAGACGAACCTGGTTCATCTAATGAGGAAACCCTGGCGGATCAGCTGAAAATTTTAGGCGATAATTACAATCCAAAGAAGAAAAGAACTCCTAAAGCTCAAACGTCTGGAACATCAAGAGAAAGTAAGAAAAAGAAAAGCTGCTCCTTCTGAGACTTCTAATATTTCTCTTCCAAGAGGAAGAACTACAAGGAGAGGGGTAAAGCAAAGTGATGACGAGTTGAAGAGAGCTTTAGAGGAGAGTAAGAAGGAAAAAGTGGAAAAAGGGAAAGAAAAGGTTGTTGAGCCTATTGAGATTGTTGAAGTGGATGAGATGGGCTTGGTCCATCAAAGTGAAAAAGTGGAAGAGGTAGAGGTTCAGACCCCTAAGCCCAAGAAAGCCAAGACTTCCTTAAATAAGTCTTCATCTGTCTCTAAGTCTGCTGAACCATCCATCTTGGCTAAATGAACCAGGTATGCAGTTTTTCCAAACCATAATTTCCTAGCCTGCCTAAAACTTCTTGTGACCCAGATTCAGAATTTTTGTTTGTTGTTCATGTTTTAACTATTGTTGTTTTATTTTGTGGATTGTGGCAGAATTTTATTCGCTTTATCAATGAAATCTAATGCTTTTTTCTCTAATGCCAATTGATGTTTTATACGTCAAAACCACATGGGGGGGGGGGGGGGGGNGCAGAAAAGTAAAGACACATTGATTCTTTCGTGGAAAAGACCTGGCTCAAAAGGTGAAAAACCACGACCTACTACTTAGTAGTTTTTTCTCCAAATACGTCACTACAACAATGAACCAAACAACATTTACAAAATAAACTCTTTTGTAAACCTAAGGATTAACTCTAACCCTTTGTGGCAAACTAGCCTCTGGCTATTTGCGACAAACTTCAAGTTAACTATAACATGAACACTCAGTACCTATTACAATTACTTCTAGATAAAGCTGAAAGGTACAATTTGTAATCACCTACTACAAATAAAATATACTAAAAGACAACAGATGGAACCGGTTCTTCTAGCTGGTTCAAGTATCTCCAGATTTGCACTCTCCAATTTGGCTCGAACTGGTTGCAATATTTCTTCACGAATTTTGCTCTCAATTCTTGATAAATTTTTGTTTTTGTGCGTCTATATACAATAAGAACAATCTGCAATTTATAGGATTTAGTGGATAAGGATTTAACTAGAATCCTAATGCAACTCTTCCTTGGTGGAAGAGTTCTAGTCAAACTCAACTCCTAAATACTTCCTTATCTTAGATTCTATTCTTATTGAATAAGGACTCCTTCTCCAATGTCATTTTTGCAATCTTTTCTATCAGGAGATATCTCAATTTTACCAGAATACATTTATCTCATGCATGTGTATCTCATGTGCCTTTAACTTTGCTGGTCTATGTCACCTGTGATGGACCTGGTTCATCTCGTTGTTCCTTTGCCAATATTCAAAACTATTTCCTTTCTTGGGCCAACACTTGTGCTCACTGGGTGAATCACACAAATCCTGGATGTTTTATGTCTATGCGTATATAACATTGGGGCTTTTGTGAATCGTGAGAATGAAGGCCTGGCCTGTCCAGGTGTGTTGTGGGCCTACTGTAGACTCCCTATGGCTATTCTACTCTGTAATTTATGCTATTCATTCTGGGTCTGTAATAATTATTGTAATAACATTTCGGGATATTTGTTACGCCCCACAATATTACGTCGATATTACGTCTCACAGTATCATATTACGATGATGTTACGCTTTACAGTATTAAATTACGACGATGTTGCACCATATTGTACGTTGAATTTGTCATAAGGTAATTGACATCAATCAAAGGAAAGGATTATTTGGAGATTATAAGGATTACACAATTTCAATTAAGTGGTGAGTAAATTCGTGAAGGTGAAAGGGGAAGCAAGTCAAAGAAGATGAATTTTCTTCCAAATTTGACATGTTGGGATAAAATTCGGGCCAAGTGTTAATACCTGATATTTATGGACTAGTACCATACAAGGTACCATATGACCATGATAGTAGGAGGTATAAAGTATATTAAAAATAAGTTGAATTTTAAGTAATTTGACATAATTTTTAATTATGCGGGTAATTGGTTAATTACCGGGTAACGGGACATTATCTAATTAACTAATGAGTGGATAAAGATCAATAATCCCGATCCAAAACCGTGGCAGCAAGACCTTATTAAGAAAATGACTCTTAGTAATTTTATGTTAGGTGACATTTTAATACCTTAGTTACAAGACACCTCCACCTTTAAAGCTTTCAAAACAAACCTTGCAAATTTATTTCAATGTTTTCAATACCAAGGAATAACATGAGCATTCTGATAGTTCATTCTCAAAAACACTTCCTTTCTAATATATTTAATACCAAAAAATGGCAACAATCCCATTTTAAGTTTGAGGTTGATGGATTAAGAGAGTTATGGCGAGTTGTTTGTTTGGTTTCCCTTCTCGGTCACTCTTAGCAATGATCACCCAATGTTTACCAATTTCAAATTATTCTATAGCACATTAAGTTCACTGCGGCAGTTAAGATTTTCACTCTTCAACCAAAATCCAACGAGATTTCTTAGGACACTAGCAACGTGATATTTTGCGATTCTAAGGGAGGACGGTGCAAACTTTTCGAGTATTTCATACGAATTTTTCCCTACTCCAGGTATGTTAAGACTAAGCCCTTCTTTAATTTTGACATGATCTCGTAATTACACGAGTTTGATAACAAAGCATAAAGAAAAATCCATATCCCAGAATTTACGTATATGTTTCTAGTTATGTAAGTTACAATATTCTCTTTATCAAGACTTCATATTCATTTAAGTATTTCTTTTTTCCAGTCAAGAGAGCGTAGCGTCTATATATACATTATTACAGTATTTTCAGTACCATCGAGCTATAATCGATGGGCAGGCCTCAATTGGGTAACCTCAGATCAGATGGTAAATTATATACCGAGCCTAATGTGGTCGAGCGCCTATGAGCGAGCCCAGTTGCACGAGATACAGAGCCTAGTATGGACGAGCGCCTATGAGCGAGCCTACTATGGGAGAGCATATATATATATATATATATATATACCGAGCCTTGTAGGGCCGGACAACTATTTTACTTACTATATTGAGAGAGTTGAGTCAGTATCAGCAGGTAAACATATCTTCAGATTACCTTTGACTTTTAGTTATTATATTATCAATTCAGTTTTAGCTTTTAGTATACTTCCTTGCATACTCTGTAGATTATTCGTACTGATGTCCTTTTGTTGGGGATGCTGCATTTATGCCTACAGGTATAGATAATCAGTTTGACGGGCCCTCATAGTAGACGATATTGTCATTCATCGAAGGATCGATAAGACTCCACCTCATTCGGAGTATAGCCGAGTCTATGAGTCATCAATGTCAGATTTTTGCTAAAGACTAATGGGTAGGCCGGTAACCTATCCCATTCGATGTCAAATAATCTTAGAGGCTTTGTAGACAAGAGTTCAGTTTGTACAGTATGTTAGAGGCCGTGACGACCCATATGTATTCATGTTTTAAGAACGATAGTTTATTGATACAATGTTGCCCACTTATTGTTGTACATTACGAGTTGTAGCCATGTTATCCCATGATAATTACAAAAGGAATGAGTCCGGATAACACGAACTATGTATGTTCTAGTTTTGATCGAATGATCATGAATTACAGAGTGGTTCGCTCGGGCCAGCACGACACCGGGTGCCAACCACGCCTCCCCAGGTTCGGAGCGTGACAAAGTGGTATCGAGCAATTATGTCCTAGGGAGTCTATAAGTCGTGTCTAGTAGAGTCTTGTTTATGGGTGTGTTGTGCACCATACTTATAAGCAGGAGGCTACAGGGCATTTAGGACTGTCACTCTTTCTTCTTACTCTAGATCGTGTGGTAGATCTCACTTATAAGAATTCAAATTCCGAACTTCTATTTTATTCCTAATAAGACGATGGCTACGTTCAGAAAGATGATCGATAAGAGATATAGTTGTGGAAGTGTTGAATTAGGGGAACATGATTTTGCATCTTGCTAATGATGAGTAAATGCGAGGTCTTCAGCAGCTCATGCCTATACTAAAATGTGCACGGTTCTTGATAAGGAGCATTTAGGAAAGAATACTAATCCTCTCCTACGGTAAAAAGGAATAACGAAATCGAAAGTTAGACACAAGTTGCAGCAAGTAAAAGAAGAAAGGTGAAGAAGGGTACCAGCTACCCGAATTAATAAGGATTATCATTATTTACCATTCAGGAAGGGAGATATAAGCATTTTGAATTACCTTCAACAGTAATAGATGTACGTACAATCGGCCACACCTATCTCAGTCATGTCCTATGGGAGCTAACAGATAAGGGTAGGATAGTAGGATCCGGCTGGGGTTAGAGTAACCCCAAATGATGAATGGATGGTTTGCGTTAGTTGACATTTCCAAAGGATATTACAAAGGTGCTAATAGATCTCCTTGTGAAAGACTCAGATAATGCACTCTAAGATAGTACAGCTAGATATGAGTACTGCAAGGATAGGCACTGGAATCCTCGAAGGGATAAATATTACCGTGGTATGGCTCCCATCCCTAGTAGAGAAAGAATGATAGGCAACCTGAAGAGCTAGTAGTTGAAGCAAGGGTAGCTAAAAGAAAAAGAATGCCTTGTTCAAGTTTTTGGAATAAGGTAACAGGTATAAATGTTAGCAGGAAGTAAGAAGAAGAGTCAATGATGCATTATGAGTAAGATGTAATACATGGATGACAACGGTAGATAAAAAAGATGACAATATTATAGAATCTATAGTCAAGTAAAGGAAAAGACAAGAGGTGATAGGTGTTGAGACAACAAAAGAGTATAGGCAATACAGTCACATCCTCATTTTGAGAAATATTTTCGCGACTCTAACGTGATTAACAGAAGGAAAAGTTAGACCCCACAGTAATACAAATCAGTATGGACTGGTGACTAAGGTAAACTGAACATGAATTAGGAATTTAGCGATTTGATAATTGTCGACATCCTAGGAAATTAAGATTTTGTTCCTACGATAATACAATGGACAACATAAGAAGATCCATGATAAATTCATAGAATGGTCATTCAGGAAGGCTTTTCCCTAAAGCAAGCAATATGAGCAAAATTAAGATTAAGAGACTGTATGTGCCAGTTACGCTATGTGTCACAATCGCGAGTAAGGAAATTTGTTATCCTTGGTACAGAAGGATTGTCGCAAGGCGAGTAAGGATCATTAATGTTGTGAAACGACGCCAAAGATGAAAAGCTAAAACATCTATAGGTAGATCCTCGTGGCTTCAGCTCTTAGTTCTCCCCTGAAGGGGGGAATATGGTGTGATGTGGCATTAATTCGGAATTAAGTGGTTCTAGTGAATATGGAATGGTAAAGGAAGAATGCGATAAAAATGAAAAAGGAATGAGATGGAAATTATCCAAAACCACATATACGCTACAATTTCGGAATATTGTGCAAGTGCGAGACTAAGTTAAGAGAAAGGAAATAACCCAAGAAAGATTACGCGGAATATTGATATGAGAATGGGCCAACGAGTAGTTGGTAATTGATCAGGAAGAATCCAATTATGGCTAAACAGGAGGTTACAGTCGAGTCAGCAGATCGTGTAAAATAAACATAGTAAAACCCAACATGGAGAATTCAACATCGCAATAATGTCATTATAATACTTGAGATATATTCAAATAGGAGTTGGGAAAGTTAAAAGTACCATATGAGTGTTACAGGGATAAAAGAAAGTGCCACTACGAAGGCAATCAAAATATCAGTTCAGAAGCAACCCTACAAGCACAAGGGCACGGAGGTAAGAAACTACGGATGATTATAGGCAAGGAAGGACATTAAAAAGGTCCGTAATAAGCCCACATCTTTACGAGAGTCAAGGGTTTTCTCTAAATACTACAACAAAAGACTAGCTGAGGAGATAAGGAATAAGGCGTCAACCTAAGAACAACAACCTAAAGAGGAAATGGTCGTGTTACAACAGTCTCACAACAACATTGTAAGCACTCCAAAGGAAAGTGGCACCTATTGTGGCTAATGAACAGGAAGTAAAATTAAAAAGAATATTCGAGATCATATGAGTTGTATGAAAACGCCGGCAAGTGTGGGCACTAAGATAAGATAAGTATGGATGCAACAAGGGGCAGAAATACCGGGAAAAGTAATATCTTATGCTGAAAGAAAGCTAAGATGGAATGAAAGAAATTATTCAATCAATGATCCAGAGTGGGTTACATTATGAACGCACTTAAGGGTTCGGAGTTTTATGCATGCAGCATATACAGCCATAGAAGATTCTGGTATACGTTAAAAGAAAGAATTGAGCCCAGGAATGTAGACGAAAGATTAAATTGTTAAAGGATTGTATCATGCATATTCCTCATCACCTATGAATGACTAGACATAATAACTAATACCATGAATCCCAGAGCGGAAGATAATTCAAGCCGACATAAAGGCCGATCAGGAGAAGGAGGAAACTAAAGAGTTACATCAACGAAGTGAATCAGGAATCCAATTATTGGACCCAAAAATTATAGAAATCATGATTGAGAATATTGTAGAATTATTCTTAATATCGAAGGTACAAGGGAGATATTACAACAATCATATCCTATAACGGCTTTACGATAAAGCCAATTAGAAGAAGTACCAGCCTCATAAAGAGTCAGTATAGAGCTCCCGCCCGATTGTATAGGCACCAGAGGTGAAAGTATTATAATAGAGCTTCAAATAATAGATGTGATTTATATTTATACGGGGGTGTCACGACCCCAAAACCTAACCGGCCGTGATGGCGCCTATCGTGGAACTTGGCTAGCCGACTACCGCGTGTTCACAACTTCTTTTGAAAATCCCATTTAAGTTTCAAGCAATTAATAACAATATACAGAAAGTTTACTTAACATAATAGGCAAGTTTTATATATACAGTACTGTCATCCCTCAAGATCCGGAGCCAACATGTCATGAGTATCTAGTGAAATAAGCCAAAATAAATATTATGATACTAAACTCCGAATCAAAGCTAAATACAACAGGAAGGGAAAGCAGAGATGATGCGAATGCTGAACAACTACCTCTATATCCCCACAATCCGGCTTCGCTGCGATATATATAAAAGCTAATGCTCGATATCTGCTCCTGAATCTGCACACAGAGGTGCAGGGAGTAATGTGAGTACGCCAACTCAGTAGTAATGGAAATAAATCAAGTCTAAGCAGATAGGAATCACATAAAAATCAATGCCATCAAGTCACAATATACACAGACTTACTTTCCAATAGTATACGTAGATATACGAAATCATCATGCCTTAAAAATCATCTTCATAAAAGTCCTTAAAACGATGCACAATTTTAACAACTTTAAAACAAGGATTTGGTATGCAAATGAATGTAGTAAAATCATAAGTAGCCCCTCGGGCAAAAACATGTTTCACAATCAGCCCCTCGGGCATGCCTCACAAACCCTCAGCACCTCACAATCACTTAGCACCTCACAGCCACTCATGCCTCCCAATCACTCAATCACTCGCACTTGGTGCGCTCACTGGGGGTGTGTACAGACTCCGAAGGGTCTCCTTCAACCCCAGTGCTAATATCACTCAGCACCTCACCATCACTCTTGGCCCTCGGCCACACTCGGTGGAACCACTCAAAAAGCCCCTCAAGCGAAGAAGTAGAACGGGGTACTCGACCCGAAAACATCATTTTAATGCTCATGTAGTAAATTGGCTGAGTTTCAAATAAAACAGTATGCACAATGATGCTTAGTAAAAATCATCAACAGGTAGTGATGAAAACAACAGTAAAACGCTCTCAAAGGGTCTAAACATATCGGCACGAGGCCCAAAATACGGCTTATAGCCCAAATATTTCACAAATCTTTAGAATATAATTTAACATAAGATTTTGAGTAAATATGCAACTCATTAGTCGCCGCGGAGAGGACCGAGTCCAATCCAAAAATCAGTACGCGCCACATATTCGTCATCCGACATGTGCGCTATTCCAAAATTAGTGAGAAAATACTACAGTTTAGGGTTCTATACCCTCAGGACAAGATTTAAGACCATTAATTACCTCTACCGGGCCGCGAAAGTAGTCCACTATGCCTTTGCCCCTCAAATTGGCTCCCAATTTCTCCGAATCTAGCCAAAAACCAGTTAACATCATCAATATATACTCATGGAACACAACCCAATCGAAAATCATCAAATTAAACAAAAATCTCAAAATTCGGCCAAACACGAGCCCCGGACCCACGCCTCGGAATCTGATAATTTTTACATCATTAGAAATCTCGTCCTCCCATGATTCTATACATACCAAGAACACTAAAATCATACCACAATTGCCATTCGAAAACCTCAAAAGAAATCCCAATTCTTTACTCCCATTTTCCCAACTTTTTCCTACCCAAATCTTTAAATTTTCAAGCCTAATCTTAACAAAATAGCATAGGAACGGTATTAACAACCAAAGAACTTACCTTTGCTGAAGAACCTTGAAATTCTCTCTCAAAACCACCTTCAATGGACTCCTCCCGCATGCAAATTGATGAAAATCTAATAAATTTTGTGGAGGGGTCCTTTTATACTGTTATGCACGGTCATTTCCGCACCTGCGGACAATTGGCCGCACCTACGGTCCCATGGTGCGCACCTTCGAAACTCACTTGACTGGCCCATTCTCGCGCCTGCGACCAAATTTCCTCATCAGCGACATCACAAGTGCGACAAAAATCCTCACACCTGCGAACCTCTCCTATACAGGCAAAACTCGCACCTACGACCTCCCCTTCCGCTCCTGCGTAATAGCACCTATGACTCCCCTTCCGCAGGTGCGAGAACACCAGCAAAACAGCACAGAAGATTTCCAAAAACCACTCCAACTTCCCATCAACCATCCGAATTGAATCCCGAGCCCCTCGGGGCCCCAACCAAACATACCAACCCACCCCATAGTATTATTACAACTTAGTCGAGCCCTCGAAACACCAAAAACAACACGAAAACACCAAATTTTCATCAAATTCAAGCCTAAGAACTTTGAAACTCCTAAAATTTGCCAACTTCGCCGAAACCAACCAAAACACCTCCGATTAACCTGAACTTTTGCAGACATATCCAAAATGACATTACGAACCTGTTCCAACTTCCGGAATTCCATTCCGACCTCGATAGCCTATTTTCCACTGCTCACCGAAAATCACCAAAAACTAACTTTCGCCAATTCAAGCCTAATTCTACACCGGACATCACAAAAATATTCCGATCACATTACTAAGTCCCAAATCACCTAACGAAGCTACTCGAGCAATAAAATCCGCATTCCGAGGTCGTTTACCAATAAGTCAACTCTTAGTTGACTTTCTCAACTATTAGGCTACTTTAAAAGGCTAAATGCCTAAACTCTCACCATAACCACTCCGGACCCAAGCCAACTGATCCAACACATCAAAAACAAGATAGCGATACATAACAAATGCAAAAATAGGGGAAATAGCGTAAATCTCACGGAACGACTGGTCGGGTCGTTACATCCTCCCCCTCTTAAACAAATGTTTGTCCTCGAACGGGTCTAGAAACATACCTGGAGCCTCGAATAAGTGAGGATATATGTCGCGCATCTCCCGCTCGGTCTCCCAGGTGGCATCCTCCACCGGTTTCCCTCTCCAATGAACCTTCACTGAAGCTATATCCTTAGACCTCAGCTTCCTGACCTGACGACCCAAAATAGCCACTGGCTCTACCTCATATGACATATCACCCTCGAGCTAAACCATGATGAAGTCCAAAACATGGGAAGGGTCATCAACATACTTCCGGAGCATCGAAACATGGAATACTGGATGAATACTCGATAAACTGGGAGGCATAGCAAGCCTATAAGCCACCTCCCCAACCCTCTGAAGTATCTCAAATGGCCCAATGAACCTGGGACTCACCTTTCCTCTCTTCCCGAATCTCATAACACCCTTCATGGGTGACACCTTCAGCAACACCTTATCCCCAACCATGAAAGACACATCTCGGAGCTTCCGGTCCGCATAACCCTTCTGCCTAGACGGCGTCATGCGAAGCCGCTCCTGAATCAAATTTTCCTTACTCAAAGCATCCTGAACCAAGTCTGTGCCTAATAGCCTGGCCTCGCCCGTCTCAAACCAACCAACCGGAGATCTACACCTCCTACCATACACTGCCTCATACGGAGCCATCTGAATACTCGACTGGTAGCTGTTATTATATGCAAACTCCGCTAGTGACAGAAACTGATCCCATGAACCACCAAAGTCAATCACACAAGCACGCACCATGTCCTCCAAAATATGGATGGTACGCTCCGACTGCCCGTCGGTCTGAGGATGAAACGCTGTGCTCAACTCAACCTCAGTACCCAACTCTCTCAGCACGGCTCTCCAAAACGGAGATGTGAACTGAGTGCCTCTGTCAGAAATGATAGAAACTGGAACCCCATGCAATCAGACAATATCCTTGATATAAATCTCAGCTAACCTCTCCGATGAATACGTAGTACCAACAAGAACAAAGTGCGCGGACTTGGTCAGCCGATACACAATAACCCATATAGCATCAAACCTCCTCGAAGTCAGTGGGAGTCCAACTACGAAGTCCATGGTGATCTGCTCCCACTTCCACTCCAGAATATCAAACCTCTGAAGCAATCCACCAGGTCTCGGGTGCTCATACTGGACCTGCTGGCAGTTGAGACACCGAGCCACAAACTCCACGACATCCTTATTCATTCTCCTCCACCAATAATCCTGCCTCAAATCATGATACATCTTCGCGGAACCCGGATGGATGGAATACCGTGAACTATGAGCCTCTACTAGAATCAAATCTCGAAGCCCATCTACATTGGGCACGTAAATCTAGACCTGCATCCTCATGACCCCATCATCACCAATAGCCACATCTCTGGCATCACTGCGACGTACCCTGTCCTGAAGAACAAGTAAATATGGATCATCATACTGGCGTGCTCTAATCTGATCGTAAAGAGAAGAACTGGAGGCTTCACAAGCTAACACCCACGGGGGCTCTGATAGATCCAATCTCACTAAATGACCTGCTAAGGCCTGAACATCAAGAGCTAATGGCCGCTCTGCTACTGGAAGGTAAGATAAACTCCTCAAACTCTCTGCTCTACGACTTAAGGCATCGGCCACTACATTGGCCTTCCCTAGATGGTATAAGATAGTGAGGTCATAATCTTTGAGGAGCTCTAACCATCTCCTATGATGCAAATTCAAGTCCGTCTGCCTCAGCAGATACTGCAAACTGCGATGATCAGTGAAAATCTCACACTGCACTCCATACAAATAATGCCGCCAAATCTTCAAGGCATGGACAATGGCGGCTAACTCAAGATCGTGCACTGGATAATTCTTCTCGTGCACCTTCAACTGTCTGGACGCGTAGGCAATCACCCTACCATCCTGCATCAATACCGCTCCCAAGACAACCCTAGAAGCATTACAATAAACTGTGTAAGAACCCGAACCAGCAGGCAAAACTAATACTGGAGCTGTAGTCAATGCTGATTTGAGCTTGTGAAAGCTCTCCTCACACTCATCAGACCATCTGAATAGAGCACCCTTCTGGGTCAATCTGGTCAAAGGCGAAGCAATCGAAGAGAATCCCTCTACAAAGGGACGGTAATATCCCGCCAAACCAAGGAAACTCCTAATCTCTGTAGCTGAGGACGGTCTAGGCCAAATCTGCACCGCCTCTATCTTCTTTGGATCAACCTGAAACCCATCAGTAGACACCACGTGCCCCAAGAAAGGTATTGATCCCAGCCAAAACTCACACTTGGAGAATTTCTCATAAAGCTTCTCCTCTCTCCATCTCTGTAACACAACTCTCAAATGCTAAGCATGCTCTTCCTGGCTACGAGAATAAACCAGGATGTCATCACTGAACACAATGACGAAGAAATCAAGATAAGGATGAAACACGCAGTTCATCAATTGCATGAACGCAGCTGGGGCATTGGTCAGCCCAAATGACATAACCAAGAACTCATAATGACCATACCTGGTCCTGAAAGCAGTCTTCGGAATATCAGAATCCCAAATCCTCAATTGATGATACCCGAATCTCAAATCAATCTTGGAAAACACTCTGGCTCCCTGAAGCTGGTCAAACAAATCATCAATGCGGGGCAAGGGATACCGGTTATTCACCTTAACCCTATTCAACTGCCGGTAGTCAATACACGTATGCATGGACCCATCCTTCTTCTTAACGAACAACACTAGTGCACCCAAAGTGACACACTAGGCCGAATGAACCCCTTAGCCAGGAGCTCTTGAAACTACTCCTTCATTTCCTTTAGCTCCGCTGGCACCATACGATATGGTGGAATAAAAATAGGATGAGTGCCTGGCACCAGGTCAATCCCAAAATCAATATCCCTTTCAGGTGGCATGCCTAGCAGGTCTGCAGGAAACACATAAGGAAAATCACGGACCATAGGAACTGAATCAATAGCGAGAGTCTCACCACCGACATCCCTCACAAAGGACAAATAAGATAAACACCCCTTTTCAACCATGCGCCGAGCCTTCAAGTAAGAAATCACCCTGCTAGGCATATACTCGGACGAACCTCTCCACTCAACCCTCGGACACCCCGGCATAGCTAAGGTCACGGTCTTAGCTAAAAATCAAGAACAACATGGCAAGGAGATAACCAATCCATGGCTAAATTCATGTCAAAATCGACCATGCTGAGTTAATGTAGGTCCACTCAGGTGTCTAGACCCCCAATAGATATAATGCATGACCGATACACACGGTCGACAACAACAGTATTGCCCACCGGAGTCGACACATGAACAGAGGTGACTAGAGACTCACGGGGCACATCCAGTAAACTGGAAAAATATGGAGAAACATAGGAATATGTGGAACCAGGGTCAAATAAATCCAATGCATCACGACAACAAACTGAAACAATACCTGCAATCACGGCATCTGAGGCCATAGCATCTGGCCTGGCTGGAAATGAATACATACGAGCCTCACCCCCCCCTTTGCTCGACCTCCCCCTCTAGGGCAGCCCCTGGCTGACTGACCACCACCCTTGGCTACCTGGGAGGGCGGTGAAGTGACTGGAGCTGAAGTCGAGGGTTGGCCCCTCTACTAAGAAGATCCACCGGAATGGCAGGAACACTGCCTCCACCTATGCCCGAACTCTCCATACTCAAAACAACTATGTGGAGTTGGAGGGGGGGATTGATAGAAACCCCTAGCACCTGTACGGCCACTGGAAGACTCCTGTATAGATGAACCCTGAACTGGAGGTTCTCGAGCTGCACTCTCAGCTGGGAGGGCACCAAAATATGTACGGCCTGACTGAAAACCACGGGGACCCTGCCCCGAAGATGCGCCACTATATGGTGGCGACTTGACTGAGGAGGCCTGAATGAACGGCCCCTACCCTGCTGAAACAATCCCCTGAAGGGAGCACCACTGGAACTGCCCGAACCACGAGGCCTTTTGGCCTCCTTCTCCTCCCGCTCCTGGCGGCGAACAGACTCAATATCTCGAGCTATGTCAATAACCTGCTTGAATGAAACACCCGATACTCTTTCCCGAGTCATAAACAACCGAAGCTGATAAGAAAGACCATCTACGAACCTCCTCACCCTCTCCCTATCAGTAGGGATAATCTCAGAAGCGTGCCTAGCCAACTCAGAAAATCTCATCTCGTACTGAGTGACTGATAACTCCCCCTGGCGTAGCTGCTCAAACTGCCTATGCTGCTCATCTCTGTGGGACTGGGAAACATACTTCTCCAAAAAGATCGTGGAGAACTGCTGCCAGGTAAGAGGTGCTGAACCAACCGGTCTACGACTCTCGAAAGACCCCACCAAGTAAAGGCAGCACCCGCAAACTGAAATGTAACAAACGACACCCTACTGGTCTCCAGAATACCCGCGGTGCGCAGTATCCTCTGGCACCTATCTAGAAATCCCTGGGCATCCTCGCCCTCTGTACTGCTGAAAGTCGGATGCTGGAGTCGGCTGAATCTCTCCAACCTGCGCTGCTCGTCCTCAGGCATAGCAGGGACCACATAATCCTAAACCGGAGCAGCTGGCTAAGCTAGGGCTGCTCCTGGTGCCTGAATACCCTGTGCAACCTGCTCAGGTGCCCGGGTAGCTGGAGTCTGGTTGCCTCCCCCGGCCTGAGCTGTTGTGGCAGAAGAAGACATGGCAACGGCCTAAGCCAAACCGGTGCATACTTACAATATCTGAGACAGGGCCTCCTGAAGACCCGGAATAACCATAGGCACTGCTGGTGCCTGAGCCTGTCCCGCTGGGACACCATCGGCGGGAACCTGATCATGATCGGTAGGGGGATCCTGAGGTACTGCCCCGGCTGCTGCGCAGGCTGGGCCCCTACCTCTACCACGGCCTCGACCGCGGCCTCGACCTCTCGCTGGTCTAGCCGCTGACTGGTCACCCTGATCGGTATGTCGTGTCCTCACTATATGTGAGAGAATGAAACAACGTAAGTTCATATTTTCAAGAATCAATTGATTAGCACGAAAGAGTTCAAGAAATATAGAAATGCTTCCTAAAAGTTCGGCAGCCTCTCGAAGATAAGTACAGACGTCTCCGTACCGATCCGCAAAACTCTACTGAACCTGATCAAGACCGTTGAGTCCTATGTAACCTAGGGCTCTGATACCAAACTGTCAGAACCCCAAAACCTAACCAGCCGTGATGGCGCCTATCGTGGAACTAGGCTAACCGACTACCGCGTGTTCACAATTTCTTTTGAAAATCCCATTTATGTTTCAAGCAATTCATAACAATATACAGAAAGTTTACTTAACATAATAGGCAAGTTTTATACATACAGAAATGTCATCCATCAAGACCCGGAGCCAACATGTCATGATCATCTAGTGAAATAAGCCAAAATAAATATTATGATACAAAACTCCGAATCAAAGCTAAATACAATAGGAAGGGAAAGCAGAGATGCTGCAAACGCTGAACAACTACCTCTATATCCCCACGATCTGGCTCCACTGCTACATATATAAAAGCTAATGCTCGATAGCTGCTCCTGAGTCTGCACATAGAGGTGCAGGGAGTAATGTGAGTATGCCAACTCAGTAGTAATAGAAATAAATCAAGTCTAAGCAGCAAGGAATCACATAAAAATCAATGCCATCAAGTCACAATATACACATCCTTACTTTCCAATAGTATACGTAGATATACGAAATCATCATGCCTTAGAAATCATCTTCATAAAAGTCCTTAAAATGATTCACATTTTTAACAACTTTAAAACAAGGATTTGGTATGCAAATGAATGTAGTAAAATCATAAGTAGCCCCTCGGGCAAAAACATGTTTCATAATCAGCCTCTCGGGCATGCCTCACAAACCCTCAGCACCTCACAATCACTCAGCACCACACAGCCACCCATGCCTCTCAATCTCTCAATCACTCGCACTCGGTGCGCTCACTAGGGGTGTGTGCAGACTCTGGAGGGGCTCCTTCAGCCCAAGCGCTAATATCACTCACTGAGAAAATAAAGCAGTCCGGGGTTCCATACCCTCAGGACAAGATTTAAGACCATTACTTACCTCTACCGGGCCGCGACACTAGTCCACTATGCCTTTTCCCCTCAAATTGGCTCCCGATTTCTCCGAATCTAGCCAAAAACCAGTTAACATCATCAATATATACTCATGGAACACAACTCAATCAAAAAATCATCAAATTAAATAAAAATATCGAAATTCGGCCAAACCCGAGCCCGGGCCCACACCTTGGAATCCGATAATTTTTATATCATTAGAAACCTCGTCCTCCCTCGATTCTATACATACAAAGAACACTAAAATCGGACCACAGTTGCCATTTCAAAACCTCAAAAGAAATGCCAATTCTTTCCTCCCATTTTTCCAACTTTTTCCTACCCAAATCTTTAAATTTTCAACCTTAATTTTAACAAAAATAGTATAGGAACGGGATTAACAACCAAAGAAATTACCTTTGCTTAAGAACCTTGAAATTCTCTTTTAAAACCACCTTCAATGGACTCCTCCCGCATGCAAATTGATGAAATTCTAATAAATTTCGCGGAGGGGTCCTTTTATACTATTCTGCACAGTCATTTTCGCACCTGCGGACAATTGGCCGCACCTGCAGACCCGCACCTATAGTCCCAGGGTGCGCACCTGCGAAACTCACTTGACTGGCCCATTCTCGCGCCTGTGACTTACTTACCGCACCAGCGACATCGCAAGTGCGACAACAATCCTCGCACCTACGGACCTCTCCTATACAGGAAAAACTCGCACCTGCGACCTCCCCTTCCGCTCCTGCGTAATCGCACCTGCGACTCCCCTTCCGTAGGTGCAAAAACACCAGTAAACCAGCATAGCAGATTTCTAAAAATCACTCCAACATCCCGTCAACCATCCGAATTCAATCCCGAGCCCCTCGGGGCCCCAACCAAGCATACCAACCCACTCCATAGCATTATTCCAACTTAGTCGAGCCCTCGAAACACCAAAAACAACACAAAAACACTAAATTTTCATCAAATTCAAGGTTAAGAACTTTGAAACTCCTAAAATTCGCCAACTACGCCGAAACCAACCAAAACACCTCCGATTAACCTGAAATTTTGTAGACATATCCAAAATGACATGACGAACCTGTTCCAACTTCCGAAATTCCATTCCAACCTCGATAGCCTATTTTCCACTGCCGATCGGAAATCGCCAAAAACTAACTTTCGCCAATTCAAGCCTAATTCTACACCGGACATCACAAAAATATTCCGAACACACTCCTAAGTCACCAATCACCTAACAAAGCTAGTCGAGCCATAAAATCCACATTCCGAGGTCGTTTGCTAATAAGTCAACTCTTAGTTGACTTTCTCAACTATTAGGCTACTTTAAAGGCTAAACGCCTAAACTCTCACCATAACCACTCCGGACCCAAACCAACTGATCCAACTCATCAAAAACAAGATGGCGATACATAACAAATGCAGAAATAGGGGAAATGGGGTAAATCTCACGGAACGACCGGTCGGGTCGTTACAGAGGGGAGGCTATGAAAGAAAGATAGAAGAATGTAAAGTGATATTTTAAAGTATGTAAGGTAAAGGTGAAAAATGTACGAGATACTCAAATGCAGAAGTTTGTGAATAGTCCATACTTTGGATAAAAGGCTAGAAGCGTGGGGACTCAGTATCCAGGAATAATAGCGGCATCATCAGTAGCATATCTTCTAGCCTATGGTCTAGGTATCGAGACGCCTGGTCAAGAGAATAAAGAAAAGTTAGGGACGATATGATGTCTCGCTTGATGTTTCAGAAAAGAATAAGGAAATTAATTACAAGCTAAAGTATGATAGGACAACAAGGTTTTGAAAGACATAAGTAAGGATAAGAAAGGGCGAGTGAGAAGGTGGCGGAAATGGATAAGTCCTAGAGATTAAGCCCACGAAAACAAGGGAGTTAATTGTTATAGGAAGTTCATTATAGCCTGAATGAACTCAAAGGAATATAAGACTAGTAACATTTAGAAGGTATGGAATGCTTCCCTGGGAGTGCAATGAGGATGTGATTGTGATTGATAAAGGATGACATTCGGGCCTTCGATTGAGTAATGACTTGAAGAAGATTTCATGAATTGTAAGAGGATAAAAATACCCATGTAAGGTGAATCACATTGGGATGCTATAAAATACGATTATTGAAATACAATATCGCCCCTAAATGGATTAGGAAAATCACTTCAAATAATCCTCGATGCAACATAAGCCCTAGTAGCAATGTATCATGTAAGAAGTTTCAAGTTGTTAATGAAATATTGTAGATCAACATTGAGGTGAATCGGCAATGGATGGATAAAAGTCACAAAGTACTAGATGAGATTAGGCCATCAGTCTTAAGATGAACATTAATGAAGAAGCGTTAAAAGACTTAGCTTTATGCATATAGTATAAGCAATGAGATTAACCTGGAGTTGGTAGTAGACCTTAGTAACGATAAATTGAAGTAAGAGTTATGGTATAGTATGACCTCTGTAGATGCGATAAAGTCATGTGAATGGATAACCAGGTCTATGAAATAAGATATAACCATATTTGCATGTTCTACAAAGTACCGAGCGAAGAACTTCAGTTTACCTATAGATGCCCAGCGAGCCATCCTATTAAGCCTTGTATATGTTTACAAAGTAAGGCCTAGAGATTGGCTAAAAGCTGGAGGAAAAGTGAGAGAAGAGTCGCATTGGCACGCTTACAAGGTCAATATCATAGAAGGTAGAACCAGTTATGAGATTGGAAGGAATTTGATCACAAGTCATGGCATGGGAAAGAGGCCTAAAGGGGGGATGCCCTGGCCTTTGGATTTATTCACAACACAACTCCCTAAATGCCAAGGAGAGTATTGAGGTATTCACAAGATCTGTAAGTTATGAAAATGATGAAAGAGTCAGTCAACATTCAAGGACGAATGTTCCAATAGGGGGAATGACGTTACGTACTGCAATATTACGTCGATGTTACGTCCCGCGGTATCATATTACGATGATGTTACGCTTCGTAGTATTAAATTACGATGATGTTGCACCATATCGTACGTTAAATTTGTCATAAGGTAATTGAAATCAGTCAAAGGAAAAGATTATTTGGATATTATAAGGATTATGCAATTTCAAACAAGTGGTGAGTAAATTCGTGAAGGTGAAAGGGGAACCAAGTGAAAGAAAATGAATTGTCGTCCAAATTTGGCATGTTGGGATAAATTCGGGCCTAGTGTTAATACCCTATATTTATGGACTAGTACTATACAAGGTACCATATGACCATGATAGTACGATGTACAAAATTTATTTAAAATAAGTAGAATTTAAGTAATTTGAGATAATTTTTAATTATGCGAGTAATTGGTTAATTACCGTGTAACGAGACATTACCTAATTATTTAATAAGTGGATAAAGATCAATAATTCCCACCCCAAAAATGTGGCAGCAAGCCCTTATTAAGAAAATGACTCTTTGTCATTTTATGTTAGGTGGCATTTTAATGCCTTAGTTACAAGACACCTCCACCTTTAAAGCTTTTAAGACAAACCTTGAAAATTCATTTCAATGTTTTCAATACCAAGGAATAAAGTGAGAGTTCTGATAGTTCATTCTTAAAAACACTTCACTTCTAATTATTTCAATACCAAAAAGGCAACAATCCCATTTTAAGTTTGAAATTGATGGATTAAGAGAGTTCTGGCGAGTTGTTTGTTTGGTTGCCCCTCTCGGTCACTCTTAGCAGCCAACGATCACCTAATGTTTACCAATTTCAAATTATTCTTTAGCACATTAAGTTCACTGCGGCAGTGAAGATTTTCATTCTTCAAACAAAATCCAACGAGATTTCTTAGCACACTAGCAACGTGAGATTTTGCGATTCTAAGGAAGTACGATGCAACCTTTTCCAAAAAATTCATATAGATTTTTCCCTAATCCAGGTGTGTTTAGTCTAAGCCCTTCTTTCATTTTGGCATGATATCATAATTACACAAGTTTGATAATGAAGCATAAAGAAAAATCCATATCCCAGAATTTACGTATATTTTTCATGTTTTGTAAGTTACAATATTCTCTTTATCAGGACTTCATATTCATTTGAGTATTTCCTTTTTCTAGTCAAGAGAGCGTAGAGTCTATATATACAGCATTACAGTATTTTTGTTTCCATCGAGATATAATCTATGGGCAGGCCCCTATTGGGTAACCTCTGATCAGATGGTAAACTATATACCGAGCCTACTGTGGTCGAGCGCCTATGAGCAAGCCCAGTTGGTTGAGATACAGAGCCTAGTATGGTCGAATGCCTATGAGCGGGCCTACTACGGTAGAGCATATAAATATATTGAGCCTTATAGGGCTGGACACCTATTCTACTTACTATATTGAGGGAGTTGAGTCAGTATCAGCAGGTAAGCATATTTTCAGATTATCTTTAACTTCCAGTTTCTTTCAGTTATTATATTATCAGTTCACTTTCAGCTTTCTGTATATTGCCTTATATACTCAGTACATTATTCGTACTGACATTCTTTTGTTGGGGATGTTGCATTCATTCCTGCAGGTATAGATAATCAATTTGTCGAGCCCTCATAGTAGACAAGATTGGCATTCAGCGAAGGATCGCTAAGACTCCACCACATTCGGAGTGCAGCTGAGTCTATGAGTCATCGTGCCAGAGTTTTTCTAAAGACTAATGGGTAGGCCGGTACTCTATCCCATTCGATGTCAAATAATCTTGGAGGCTTTGTAGACAGAAGTTCAGTTTCTACAGTATGTCAGAGTCCTTGACGGCCCATATGTATTCATGTTTTAAGAATGGTAGTTTATTGATACAGTGTTGCCCACTTACAGCTGTACATTACGAGTTGTGGCCATGTTGGCCCATGATAGTTACAAAAGGAATGACTCCGGCTAACTCGAACTATGTATGTTCTAGTTTTGGTCGAACAATCATGAGTTATAGAGTGGTTCGTTCAGGCCAGCACGACACCGGGTGCCAAGCATGCCTCCCCGGGTTTGGGGCGTGACATTGGGGAAAGGGATTTTTATATTATACTTGCATTCAATATGGTATAAATCCTGACTATATGTTCAATAATGTGTTATTGTATGTTCAGTTGTTGTGTGTTAGAAATCATGCCTATAGGTATTATGTTATGTGCAATAGTTATATATAGCAGTCCTGTATATAGGTTCATCACTTGGTTCAATTGTGTTATATTTTTGCTTGTTAGAAACCATACCTATAGGGAATTGTATGATTCAATGTTCGTGTTGTATTCTGTTTACATGCTGCCCTATTCACAAATTCAAGAAATCATGTTTATAGGATCTAAAATCAACTTTAACTATAGAAATCACGCATATAGGTATGAACCAGTTTAATTATCATCTAGCTCGTTTATTCAGGATTTTTCAACATTGTGTCATTATCATCACTAAAAACATGCCTATAGGACTAAATAAGTAATTCCGAATATTCTTCAGTGATAACCACTATTAATTATTGCGTAGAACACCTACACATCATGCCCATAGGTTTAATCCCCTTATGCTTAAAATCAGTAGGAAAATTATGCAGGCTTTTGGAAAGCATATTAAAGAATGGCTTTTGTGCATAAACTGTTTGCTCATTAATTAAGTATGACATAGAAATCCTTGCTATAGGTTTCTACAACCTTAACTGGTGCAAATCTGCAATTGTCAATGTTAATCAGTTTTACGTGCATTTGTTGTCTAAGTGCGGAGGCTAACTTGAGCCCTTATTTGCTTATATGTGAAATTACATAATATTTGTCGCCTAGTATTTTCCCTTTTGAGAAACCTGAGTTAAAGTCTATTACCATCCTGAAATAGAGGTCCAAACGCCTCCTGGACCATAGGCATGGGACGGGTAGTGCAGGCATAGAGTACGACTTAGAATTGACTAGTGCGCTTTAGGTAAACAACTTAAAGATAGTAATCGGGTAACAGGAGATCATATTCTATGCCCACTAAATAACATGAGTAACACCCCATCTTGATGGATTTACGAAGTATTATTTATGTTGCATGGGTTGATCCTTTAGGCTAAAAAACATAGGACCCCCGCCCCCCACCTTTGTCTAAAGTTAATCATTTTATTTGTTTGTCCAAATTGCTTCTCTTCTCTTAGACTAATTCATATAATTCGAGTTCGGTCGGGACCCACCGTTGTGAACCTCGAGGAGTGCCTAACACCTTCTCTTCAAGGTAATTTGAGCCCTTACCCGATCTTTGGTGACGCAAACTGGTTAATCTAGAGTTATCAGCAAATAGGTGCCCTAACACACCCTAATCCGTTAGGTGGTGACTCTCCTCTTTTAATACCCTTCCTTAAAAGAGTATTCACATGTCGAAACCTTATTTCGCGAGAAAAAGGGGCACGACAGCATGGTGAACTCTGCTGGGGATATTTTTAGGCTCTTACCATTGTGAACTTGGTCTATATGAATTAGTCTCTCCTGATAAGCATGTCTTTATTTTTTTGTTGTCACTTGCATATCCTGCTCTCGTTTTCCCTTTATATTGCTACATGCACACCCTCTTCCCTATTTCCCCTTTATATGAACTCACGTGAAACTCTTCGCTTAATTTGGTTACAATGTACATTCTCCCTTTTATTTCCTAATCATGTTCACTAGTTTCAACTTTACAATTTTGTTATATCTTGTATTTCCAAATACTTACCCTTTTATTTGCTTTATTACATTTTTTTTCACATTATGCGAACTAACTTATTCCCTATTTTTCTTTCTTTTTTGTCTTTACATTCATTAAATACTGCATTTATCACTTTCATCATGCAAAATACTTGACAACGTGTTGTTTTATCTTTGCATAAATCATCCTCCACATCATATTACACTCGTGCACAATTTATACCATAACGGCACTTGATGAGTGTTTGCGCTCTTCCTATATCACCCTTTTTAAATTTGGAAAGGCTTATTTTTGGTAAAGCTAGTCGATCAACGGTGCGATCAACGGTTCTGTGCCTTTCCGTCTCAAGTTTCCCACTTGAGGGTACCGGTCTAGACTCTTATAGAAACCCCGCTCTGATGTTAACTTGCATGCATCATTTCTAAACCTAGTATGAGTTAGGATGATTTCCGTGTAATAACTCTCTAAGGAAAGCCTTGTCCAAAGCTCATCGAGATTTCCATAAGCCCAACGGGCACAATCATGATATATGAATTATTTGGAGGAAACGTGCCGATATGCTGATCATTAATGTATAAATAGTCGAATCTAGAGTGGGAAGGGCTAACTTTATCTATTTTGCAGAAATGAGGCACGAAGTCCCTAGGTTCGGCATGGTTCGAAGTATCCCACCTTTGTTGCTAGATTGGTGGGAAAATCTCTCGCCAAGTGAGCAAAACCATGTGAAAAGTGTTATCAAGAATTTACCTTCTTTGCTAGACATTCATCCAAAAGATATACTGATCGAGGCCGCTCCTATGTTCTGGGATGAAAAGAGGGTTGTTTTCTGTTTCGGTGATATAGAAATGACTCCCCTTCTTGAGGAAATAGGAGGCTTTGCTGGGCTTCCCTGGGATAGTCCTGATCTGTTGGTACCGAAAAATTTCACTTATCGAGGGTTTCTGAAAATGATGGATTTTAGAAGGAATGGTGAGTTAGTTTGCCTGAAGAAGTGTTATATACCTTTCGACTTCCTTTACGAACGTTATCGGCACAATAAGTCCTACCGCCTCTATCATGATGAGTTTGCCATCACTTCTCTAGTTTGGACTCATCGCCGGGTTTTTTGTGTTTTTCGTCTATTTTCTGGAGTTGCTAGTATTCCCAATACAAGGAGAAAGGATCCACACTCGTTTAGCTGTGGTTACCAAGACCTTAATGGAAGGAATCAAGGGACAGGCTTACACTATTGTCCCAAAGATTGTGGCAGATTATACCGAGCCCTGGACCGCTGCAAAAAAGGATATAGGCATTTTGAGGGTTGCATTCTGTTACTACAAATATGGCTATTGGAACATCTTCAAAGGGAACAATACCGTTAGGAATTTCCGCGACGACCATGGAATGACCACATAGATTTTAACCATCCAAAAAGAATGACTTTCATCCCGGACAGGTTTGCACAACCAGGAAATGTTGTGGGCTGGGTACACTTCTTTAACAATTTGACTGACGACAAGGTCCATTGGATGTTCGAGTGGTTCCCTACTAGCGAGCTCATCATCAGGTAAAGAGGTGTTCCTCACCTAGTGTTTATCGGGTTAAGAGGTATCTATCCTTATGCTCCTATCAGAGTCATGAGGCAGGCTAGGAGGAAGAAAGTCATACCACGAGTTTCCAAGATGGTTCACTACAAAGTAGATTTTCAGGTGATGCCATTCCATTCAAGTGTGAGGCATAACACATGTTGCATCTAAAGATCATTGTGGAAACGGATACCATCGAGCCAGATTGGTATCATGTCGGTCATGTGTATTTCTACCTAGCATGGTTGGACGATGACATAGTAGGAGAAGTCAAGCCAGGGATTGATTTGGGGAATAGGGTCATAGATGACACTGCCAAAGAACAAGTAAAATACAGGAGGTTACACAAAAGGATCTTTGAATCTGAGGCCAAACACTTGGAAAAGCACAAAGTGGACATGGAAGAAATCAATTAATGGAGAGGAATCGCTACCAAATCAACAGAGAGGTTAGACTATTTAGAGTAGGGTTTGATGGAGCTTGGCGGGAAGATGAGGAAAAGAGTTGTGGATTGTCAGAATGCAGAGGCCAATGAAGGAGGACATCTAGCAAGGGCATATCTGCTGTTGAACATGCGCGACTTGGGGAATCTGATCGATGGGTCTAAGAAGGCCAATCTTGGAGAAGGTCCCTCTGGGACCAAGTAGATTAGGATTAATATTTACTTATTTTCTAGATTCATTTTAGAATTCAATTTTAATAAGGAAAATGCCACTAGTGACTCTTTATAATTAATTTCATTTTAGTAGGGATTTGGTCTATTTATCATATTAATGAAATGATGCAATTATCGGCATTGAGTTTACTCCAAAACTATATGTCGCTAGGCCTACCTCGGTCATAGACAGGTCCCCAAAATTAGGACGCAAATTTATTATTTTGCACTATATGTTTAAATACTGCAAATATCCTTTCAAAACTCCCTACTGACTTGTTTAGCTTTTTGCTCTTCTTTGTTTTTATTATTCCTATCCCTTAAGGTTGGTTCGTGCATACTGGCATCATCAGCCTATCATACCATATCCAGAGGTCCTCCACCTTCTCCTCCTCCAAGTGATCCTAAAATAAGGGAAAATCCAAGATGGACGACAAGAGTGGTATCAGGAAATACAACGTTGCACATGTAGAGAATGTTGAGACATCAGATGGTCGGAGTACTCCGGCATATACTGATTTGGTCCTATGATTGGAGCAGAAAATACTTGAGTTACAAGGGGAACTTGAGCAGGTCCATAACTTGGAAAACCTCTCCCTCACCTTGAACATCCCAGATATCAATCAACAAAACACCCAAAACCCAACGCCTCCTCAAAACACACCAAACCAACATCCCCAATATCCTCTCGCACCTCATCAATACGCCACACCTCCCCAAAATCCTAATCCTCCACCGGAACCAACTCATCTTCAGCACCAACATCCTCCAACCTAGTACCCACCGACTACCACCTACCATAATCCTCAAAACATACCACAACCTACCCCCGATCCACAGAACTCAACCAATAATCACCACTACACCCAAATCCCCGGTATCCATCAAAACAACCACATATACATAGAAAATCTACCTCATTCTTCATAACAAACCCCATGCACACCATAATCTATCGAGAATGACCTGCTCATCAAGAATATGGCAGAGGAACTTAAGAAGATCACAAGTCGAGTTTAAGTCATAGAAGGGGGTAAAGGCATTGAGGTTTTGAACTATGAAGATCTTTGTATTCAGCTGGACGTAGGACTGCCAGAGGGTTACAAACCTCCCAAGTTCGAGATGTTTGATAGAATAGGTGACCCAAAGGTGCATCTGAGGACATAATGTGACAAACTCGTAGGAGTTGGAAAATATGAAAGCATTCGCATGAAGTTATTCATGAGGAGCCTCACTAGAGATGCCCTATCTTGGTATATCAGTCAAAATCCAAATAAGTGGGTTAACTGGGTAAGCATGGCGTCGGAATTCATGGATCGGTTCAGATTCAATACAGAGAATGTACCAGATTTCTTCTATATCAATAATCTTAAGAAGAAGTTGACAGAGACTTTCCGTGAGTATGATCCGCGGTGAAGATCGGAAGCTGCAAAAGTGAGGTCGGCATTGGAAGAAGAATAAATGAACAAATTCTTTGTCCGGGCCCAGGATCCGCAATACTACGGGAGGTTAATAGTTATTGAAAATCAAAAATTCTCCGACATCATCAAATTGGGAGAAATAATTGAAGAAGGAATTAAAATCGGTATGATAACCAATTTTAAGGCATTGCAAACTACCAACAAGGCCTTGCAGTCAGGAAGCATGTCCAAGAAGAAGGAAATAGGGGCCGTGACAGCGGCCCAAGATCCAAAATCTCCTCTCACATACCAAACACCTCCACCCACATATCAGCCTTCACCTCCTAGATATTAGCAACCGAACACCGTCTACCATACTTATAACACCCAACCAGCATATTAGCACTCACCACCAGCCCGCCAAAATTATCAAAAACCCAGACCAAATTTCGACCGCAGGCCGCCCAGACAATACACCCCTATTGCTGAACCTATAGATTAGTTATATGATAGACTGCAAGCTGCTGGTTATGTCACTTCTGTTCCTGCTTTGTCCATGGAAAACTCCTCTCAATGGGTCAATTAAAATAAGATATGTTCCTACCATTCCGGCATGAAGGGTTATACCATTGACGAATGTCGCACTCTGAAAGATAAGATCTAGACGTTAATTGATACCAAGGTTATACAAGGAAAAGAGGTTGCACCAAACGTCCGCAATAATTCCCTCCCGGATCACACGGGCGTAAGGGTGAATGTGATATAGATTGACGAAGAATGGGACCTGGAAGGGTCAATTGCACTCATTCGAGAAGGGGATGATCCTAAGAAACATGAAGTCACTCTCACTCATATTGTGGTATAGATACAACCATCAGTAGAAGTTGAATTAGCTGCACCAACTCCGTTCGAGGTGGACGTAAGAACACCTGTAGCTACATCTGCTCCATTTTGAAGTAGAAGCAACCACGCCCTTCACTGTGACGGTAGCACGCGCACCATCCTCAAATTCCAAAGACGTACCCTAGGACTATGTTGTAGAAGTCCGAAGGAAAAGAAAAGAAAAAATGGAAGAAACTGGTGCAGCCCAAGGGATGACCTGGACTAGTAGAGTTTACGCACCTGAGCATCTAGAGGGAAAAAGTACAGAAGCCGCCTCCAAATAGCCTATTATTGAAACCGACCCGGATGATCTTTGGATAAAGGTGAAAGTAAGATAATACTCTATAGTGGATCATCTGAACAAAAACCCTGCTCAGATAATCATTACTGCAGAATTCTGAAGCACATAGGAATGCCTTGATGACAGTATTGAACGAAGCTTCCGTGCCCAACAATATTACCAGTGGGGAAATGGCTAACATGGTAGGAAAAGTACTGGAGAGCCATAAGATCACTTTCCATGAAGATGAATAGCCACCGGAATGATTAAGCCACAACAGGGCGCCGCATATCACAATACAACTTGAAGATAAATTCATTGTCAAGGTTTTGATAGATGGAGGTTCTAGTCTCAACATCTGTCCGTTGACGACTTTGAAGAGATTGGGAAAAGGATTGCATGAGATACGAGTAAGAACTATGAACGTAAAATCGATCGATGGATCTCAAAGGGCCACGATTGGAGAAACCAACCTTTGCTTACAAATGGTCCCAACTTGGTTTGATGTCTAATTCCAAGTACTCGACATATCCGCCTCATACAATTTATTATTGGGGCGACCTAGGATACACGTCGCTAGGGCCGTAGCATCTACTCTGCACCAGGCTGTGAAGTTTGAATGGAACCATCAGGAGGTGATCATTCAAGGGGACGGGAGTAACCCTATTTACACCAATCAGACTGTTCTTGTCGTGGAAAATATAAGGAAGTTGGGTGGAGAGATGTACCATCGCATTGAGCGTGTTAATGCAATTGAGAAGTACAAGTGGTGGAGTAGAAAAATATAGAGCATATTGGCATGGGCAGGATATGAACCTGGTAAAGGGCTCGGAAAGAATCTCCAAGATATTGCCAATAAAAACAGTTAAAGTGTAACGGTATGACTTTTGGACTGGGATATCAGTACACTTGGAATGAGTATGAAAATTGGTCGCCACCATGGCGCGGTCCTTATTACCCTCTCGAGCAAGCGATACCACATTTGAGCCAATCCTTCCATCAGGCTGATATAATATAGGGATCTGAAGAAGATGAAGTGCTACCTGGGTTGAGGAATCTATTCTTAGAAGATGAAGACAAGGACAACAATGTAATAGTTGAGGAGGAGGAAGGCCTCGTGATCCAGACAGTGGGTAAGGGAGCTGTCCTTAGGAACTGGAAAGCCATTCCATCAAGGGCCCGCCGAGTCTCGGGGTAGCTTGGCTACTAGTGTCATTTATTTTTGAAAATAATCTTTTTGAACATTTTAAAACATTTTCAGTATTTTGTTTTGGAAACATTTTTTAAATCATTAAAATCATTTTTTGTTTGACATTTATCAATGGCTTAATTTTTTATTATTTATCACTATTCTTTGTATTTTTCTCTACTGCATTACCATTGCTTATCTTGATGCACCAACAATTGTACATGTAATGAGACAACGCAACATAAGGACAGTGACTCGGAAGAAATAGAAGAAGAAGATGTAATACCTGAGGAAATTGTCAGAGAAGTTGAAAACTTTGAAAATAAGCCTAAGTCCAACCCGGACGAAACTTAGATGGTCAACTTGGGACACTCTGAAACAATCAAAGAAACCCGCATTATCATTCACCTGTCGCCATTAGAAAAGAAGAGTACACTCTATATGAAGATATTTTCACATGGTCGTATGATGATATGACTGGGTTGAGAACCTCCATAGTGGCTCATAAGCTACCCACCAATCTGATGTGTTCGTCGGTAAGGCAAAAGCTCAGAAATTTCAAGCCAGATACGAGTCTAAAAATAAAAGAGTAAGTCACCAAGCAGATCAAAGCTAAGGTTCTCAGAGTGGTTGAATATCCGACTTGGTTGGCCAACGTTGTGCTGGTTTCGAAAAAGAATGGGAAAGTCAGGGTGTGTGTCGACTATCGGGACCTAAATAGAGCAAGTTCCAAAGATGATTTCCCACTACCAAACATACACATACTGATCGACAACTGGGCCAAGCATGAACTCCAATACTTTGTGGATTGCTTCGCGAGTTATCATCAAATCTGGATGGATGAAGAAGATGCCGAGAAAACAGCTTTTATTACATCATGGGGAGTATAATGCTACAAAATGATGTTGTTTGGTTTGAAGAATGCTGGGGCCACTTATATGAGAGCCTGGACAACTATTTTTCATGACATGATACACAATGAGATAGAACTATACATGTATGACATCAAATACAAGAAGGTTACAAATCATATAGCGGATTTGAGAAATTTCTTTGATCGACTTCGAAGGTACAATTTGAAACTAAATCCTGCAAAATGTGCCTTTGGAGTTTCTGCCGGAAAGCTGTTAGGATTCATCGTCAGCCGCCGAGGAATTGAGCTAGGCCCATAAAAGGTCAAGGCTATCCAAGATTTACCATCTCCAAAGAACAAGAAAGACGTAATGATTTTCTTGGGGCATCTTAATTACACAAGCCGCTTCACAGCACCATCAACTGTGATATGTGAGCCGATTTTCAAAATTTTGAAGAAGGATGCTGCCACCAGTTGGAATGAAGAATACCAGAAAACTTTTGACAAAATCAAAGAATATCCACACCACCAGTCCTAGTCCCACCAGAACCTGGTAGACCACTGCTACTCTACCTCTCCCTATTAGATAGGGCTTTCAGTTGTGTCTTAGGATAACATGACGAGACAAGAAAGAAAGAACAGGACATATATTATCTGAGTAAAAAGTTCACACCTTATGAAGCACGGTATTCTCTGCTGGAACGCACTTACTGTGCTCTGACATGGATAGCCCAAAAATTAAGGTACTACTTCTGCGCATATACCACATATCTCATATCATTTCACGACCAAAAATCCTAACCGAGGTCGTGATGGCGCCCAATAGCGGGGTCAGGCAAGCCGACTCTTAATTTACTAAAGGTTCCTTCTTATTAGATTAAACACTTTAAAATATACTCAGTTTTTTTTTAAAAGTTAAAACATGATTTAAAAAGGATAAATAGCCAGTTTTAATCAAAACATGCATGGAGAGGAATGAGACAATATATATATATATAGAACCATAAACCAAAATAACAATTACGTGTGTGCCAAGAACTAGTGTCACAAGTCCAACAGGCATACTAACAGAATGTACCAAACCATAATGTACAATCACATTGTCTGAGGAATAGACAGGAAATAAGCAAAAGAAAACTCCAAGGTGCTGCTGAAGATCGTCAGGAGAAGCAGCTCACCGTGAATTCGGGTCCAACTAAAATCAAAATCGAGCTTCGGTCTAATAACCAGATGCACCAGCCTCAGAACCTGTACAATTAAGTACAGAGTGCAGCATGAGTACATAAACAAATATGTACCCAGTGAGTATCCCGCCTAACCTCGAAGAGGTAGTGACGAGAGGTCGACTTGACACTCACTAAGGTCCAATAAAATGATTAGAAATATATAATTCAGTAACAGACGTACAAGGATGATAAAGGCAATAAACATTTAGAATAACAGTTATTCAAATAAATACTGAAAGTCAATATACAATTTCTATCTCATCATTTTTTCTTTTCCTTTAAAAATTTATCTGAACACTCAAAATCCATAACAGAATTCTTAACAATTTAACATGCGCATACAGGATAAGGACAACACGCCTGAGCCATCATAATGATCATATATGTGCACTACCGATGGTCGAACAGCCCGAACCATAATATGTATATTCTTTCAATCTCGCTGTGGCGTACGGCCCACTCCCATGAGAGTGCGAGAAACAACACTCCGCTGTCGGAATGTAAATTGTGAAGTGGTCACATGTACAGACAATCCACACATTTATTATTCATCAGTTACATTTCGTGACAAGTTCCTTAAAAATTACTTAAATTCCATTATACCAGGAAAACAATCCGTACATACCATTAACTCACTAAGCATATAATGCATTTCAAGGAAAACATAAAAGATGGTGTAAGCCTAGCTACCCGGACATAACAATAATAGCCGGTACATACGGACTCTCGTCACCTTGTACGTACGTAGCCCCCACAGTTATCACATATAGCATTAAAAATCACCTAGGGGGACAGTTCCCCCTTACAAGGTTAGAAGGGAGACTCACCTCGCATCGCACCTACTCCCCGGGTCAAGAATGCGCCCGAAACCTCAAACTTAACACCCACGGACTCGAAACTAGCCAAATGTTGTACAAATATGTTAATTTATATTCAAAGCAGGGAATTCTCCTATTACTTAGCCAAATTCACCATTCTTGAAGAAATTCTAAAATCCAACCTTACGCCCTCATGCTCGGATTCTAAAAATTCTCGAAGGAAACACTCACCCATAGCCTAAGGATCATTAATATACAATTTTTATTTGATTACATAGCTAATTCACGGGTAAATTCTCAAATTATCGAAAGCCCTAGGCTACATCCCAATTCTTGATTTTTCTCTAATTATGTGATTAAACTTAACTAGGAATTCATGCATGAAGCTAATATTAGAGTAGAATTTACATACCTTCAATAACCAAGACGTTTTCCCCTCAAAAATGGTGGAAATCTCCCCGAAGGAAGAAGAAGGAGATAAGGAAAATGAGTTGAATCCCGTGTATAAAAACACACTGTCTGAACACTGTTTCCGCACCTGCGGCTCGAGGACCGCACCTGCGAGCTAGGGCTCGAACCTGCGGAAATGGACGAGGAAGCCTGGGCCCGCATCTGCAGCTCCGGTCCTACGGAACTTTGTCCGCACCTGCGAGAAATGGCCTGCCCACTAGGGGTCGCACCTGCGACTGGGCAATCGCACCTGCAGTCACACCAGAACAGGTACACCAGCAGCTATTTTAGCTGGTTTTTTGCCTCGTGTGCTGTCCGGAAGGCAGCTGGGCCCACTCGAGCCCCCGTCCAAATATACCAACAAGTCCCAAATCATAATATGGACTCGCTCGAGCCTTCAGAACACCCAAAACAATTCTAAAACTCAAAATCACACCTTAAAACCCCTAGAACCAAACTTAGGAACTTTAAGTTTTCTTGACTTCGCTAACAACGTGCCGAACCGACCTATACTACCCCGAATGACACAAAATTTTTCAAGCAAGTCATAAATGACATAGCGGAACTATTCCCAGTCTCGAATTCCGTTTGGACCTCGATAACACAAAAACATGTCTCAAACCTCAATAGGAACTTAAGAAACTTCTTATTTCAATATTGGGCGCCCAAACACTCCCGGGTCACCCAAAACCCATTCCGAACATACGTCCAAGTCCGAAATCATCATACGAAGCTACCGGAGCTGTCGAAACTCGATTCCGGGGTCGTTTACCCAAAATTTTGACCGAAGTAAAACTTGGCCTTAAAGGCCAACCTTAAGGAACCAAGTGTTCCTATAGCACTCTAAACACTTCCGAATCCCGGATTACCCACCCCCGCAAGTCATAAATTACAATAAGACGTTATGGGAAGTTTCATTTAGGGGAACGGGGCTCGATAACGTGAAAAGTCGGGTCGTTACATTCTCCACCTCTTAAACAAATGCTCGTCCTCGAACGGGTCTAAAATCGTACCTGAAGTGCTGAATAAGTGTGGATATCTGCTCCGCATGTCCTCCTCGGACTCCCAAGTCGCCTCCTCAACTGGTTGGCCCTTCCACTAGACCCTTATGGCAGAAACTCCCTTGACCTCAACTGGCGGTCCTGTCTATCAATAATAGCAATTGGCTCCTCCTCGTAGCCCAACCTCTCATCCAACTGAATAGTGCTGAAATCAACCACGTGAGAGTTGTCGGCATGGTATCTCTGGAGCATGGATACATGAAAAGCTTGATGAACTCCTGATAAACTGGGAGGCAAGGCCAGCTCATAAGCAACGTCCCTAATTCGCCTCAACATCTCGAAGGGACCTATAAACCTCGAGCTCAACTTTCTCTTCTTCCCAAACCTCATAATACCCTTCATAGGCGAGACTTTCAACAGGACCCTATCTCCCTCCATAAACGATACATCACGCGCCCTCTGATCCGCGTAACTCTTCTGTCTGGACTGTGTTTCGCGGAGCCTCTCCTGAATCAACTTCACATTCCCCAAAGCATCCCTCACCAGGTCGGTGCCATATAACTTAGCCTCTCCAGGCTCAAACCATCCGATAGGAGAACGACATCGCGGACCATACAAAGCCTCAAATGGTGCCATCTCAATGTTGGACTGAAAACTATTATTGTAAGCAAACTCGGTCAAAGGCAAGAACTGGTCCCTCTAACCTCCGAAGTCAATCATACATGCCCCGAGCATGTCCTCCAATATCTGAACTATACACTCCGACTAACCATCGGGCTGAGGGTGAAATGATGTGCTGAGGTCTATCTAGGAACCCATCTCACTATGTAATGCTCTTCAGAAGTGCGAGGTGAACTGAGGACCTCGATCTGATATAATGGACACTGGCACACCATGCAACCGGACTATCTCCCGAATGTAGATCTGTGCCAACCTCTCAGAAGTATATGTAGTTTCCACTGTAATGAAATGCGCCGATTTGGTCAATCTATCCACAATGAACCAAACCGCGTCGACCTTCCGCAAGGTCCGAGACAACCCAACCACGAAGTCATAGTGATGCGCTCCAATTTGCACTCAGGAATGGGCATCTGCTGAAGTAGGCCTCCGGCCTCTGGTACTCATACTTCACCTTCTGGCAATTAAGACACCTAGTCACATACTCCACAATGTCCTTCTTCATTTGCCTCCACTAGTAATGCTGCTTCAAATCACGATACATCTTCGTAGCACCAGGATGAACAAAATACCAAGAACTATGTGCCTCCTCTAGAATCATCTCCCTCAGGCCATCAAGCTTAGGAACAGATAAGTGGCCCTGAAGTCTCAGAACTCCATCCTCCCCAATAATAACCTCTTTGGCCCTGCCCTAAACCACTGTCTCTCGTAGCTCAGCCAAACACAGATCATCGAACTGTCGGGCCTTAATCTCCCCCAATAACGAAGACTGAGCAACCACATGTGCTAAAACTCGACGAGGCTCTGAAAGATCTAATCTCACCAGGCGATTGGCCAAGGACTGAATGTCCAAGGCTAGAGGTATCTCCTCTATTGTAATATAAGCCAAGCTACACATACTCTCCGCCTTCCTACTCAAAGCATCTGCTACCACATTTGCCTTGCCCGGGTGATAAAGAATGGTGATATCATAATCCTTCAACAACTCAAGCCATCTGCGCTGCCTCAAATTAATATCCTTCTACTTGAACAAGTGATGCAAGCTACAGTGGTCTGTATAAACCTCACAGGACACTCCATACAAGTAGTGCCTCCAAATCTTAAGAGCATGAACAATCGCCGCCAACTCCAAATTGTGCACAGGGTAATTCTTCTCATGAACCTTCAGCTGGC